>PVJH01003217.1:0-147349 GCA_004026705.1 Nesogale talazaci
TCCCCTCAGAGCAATACCTCCTGCATCCCCTCAAAGCAATACCTCCTGCATCCCCCGCAGAGCAATACCTCCTGCCAGGCTGCTGCTCAGCAGTTTCTTAGTCCTTCCCTTTCCTGCTAACCTTCCGGTGGCACCCAGACCCTGGGGCACGGTCCCAAGGGTAGGGGCCACATCACATGTCTTTGGGGTAACTTGTGCCAGTAGGTTTATTGTAAAAGGTGGTACGGGGCAGTCCCTGCTCTTCCAGGGGACCCACGGCACAGCTTTCTCCACACACTCATTCCTCCCCAAAGCGATCTGGTTCTTCATCTAAAGACACCTTCATTTACTAACAGATTTATTGACATATAACTTATGTACCAGACAGTTCAGTGGTCTGAATATTTTGAAAAGAGTTGTGTGATTAGCATAGTCAATTTGAGAACACTTGCTTCATCTTTGTACTCATTGCTGTTAGCTCTCCACACCCCCTCAGCTTCCCCTGCCATAACCCTAGGAAATTGTTATTTCTAGTTACTGTCTCTATATCTGTCTACATATCCTGGATTTCACACAGAGAGAATCATTCCACCTGCCTAACAACAATAACCAGAGAAAACACAGAAAAACCTCAGTCCAAAAGAAAGCATTGTGTTAGTCCGGATAGACTAGAGGAACAAATTTCAGAGAGACGCATATAGGTATAAGGAAAGGATTTATATGCCAAAGAAATGTGACACTAAGAAGGCATCCCAATCCAGTCCAGTGCAAAGTCATAAGTTTAGTTCAATATTAACCCATATGCCGCAATCAGTCTATAAAGTCTGCTTCTGGCTCAAGAAGTCACAGGTCAGTGGGTGCAGAATTCTGGCGCTGGCAGGGGTCTCCCCGTGGCGCCTCATTTCCAGGGCTCAGGTCCATCAACAGCATGCCACTCCAGCTTCAGAGGTCTGTCTTCATCAGGACAAAGCCGTGTGGACTCTCCGCTGGCTCCTCCAGCTTCTCGAACGCTGCCAGCTTGTCTCTTCCGTGATTAAGTGTCTCTGAAACTAACTCCCAATAACTGAGGAAGATAGCTTCCCATCTTCACGAGGGAAATATTGCGAGATTTCCCTGAAGTCTCAGGTGAAAGCCATGCCCACATAGAGGCCTCCTCGGCTACTCAATGGCTTTCTTCTGAGTAATAGGCCGGACTTCACCCCTACATTTCAATTATAAAATTAACATAAGCACATGACTGCCACAAGCAGAAAATAATAAAAACGCGAAGAAACTGAAGACAGGTCAAAAGGGAAAACAGGCAATAAATGTTAAAACTTAACCTAACTATATTTGCATTAATTTACTTTCTCATGCACTCTGTCTGAAGGGAAGGCTATTCTCATCCCTTGGTCAATGGTCCCAGGGAAGTCAATGGAGGCTTAATCCCTGTGAAGACTCTGCAAATGGATTTTGGGATTTCACTAATATCTAAGCCCTTCTGCAGACTATTTGCTCAGAATTTAAGCTCTCATACAAATCCCTCCTCTGATCATGATTTCTATTATTTTTAATCTTTAGATCACACAGAGTAGTGTGCTTTTTCTGTGAAGGCTTAACTAATACCTTACTTATATAGCTATCTGTTTAAGACAAGCTTTTAAGACCCATGCATTATTCTTTCTGATAGCTGGGCACCATGTCATCCCCCTTCCCTCACCCATATATATATGTGTATATATATATATATATATATTTTTTTTTCTTGATCTGGCCGAAGGGATCAGAAATTCTTAAAATTTTCCATTGAGATACTTTGAGTTATGATTTGGCGCCTTACTTTGAGATTTCATCTACTGTGTCTTGGTATCTAGTTGAAACTAATTTTAATATCCTATTACAGGAGCAACTGGAGCAGTTAAGATTGTGCCAAGAGAGAAGGGTGTCAGTCTCAGAAGTAACTTCTCTGTCCAAGAAAGATAAGTCATGACACAGAGGATGAACAGCCACCAGGGGCCAGCAGATCTCACATCCAACCCGGTTCTTTCCATGGCTTAACTGGAATCAGATTCTTTGTTTCAGTTCCCAGATGCCAGGGGCCACTAAGGTGAGGTGACCAGACGTCCCACTTTTTAACAATTTAACAACATCCTGCGGCGTTTTAAAATGAAAATAAACATATTACAAAACTATTTTTGCATTCTATGAAAAATATGTGTTGCTCCATATAGACCAAATAATTAATCAAGGCCGCCCCCACCCCACCTCCACCCCCTGTCAAGGGTGTCTTGCTTAAAATCTGTTCACTTTACACTAAGGGGCTGAGCCACTCAGAGGCACTGGGCTCTCTTTAACCCTGCTTTCTAACCATAGTTTTTCCAGTGTAAGCCTCGACAATGAATCTATCTTCCCTGGAAAGGAAGAAACACTAAGTAGCTGCCTCTGTCAGAATGGACACAGCATTCTATACCCACTAGGATGCCAAGCCCGGGAAGGAGACAAGTGAACAGACACAGTGAACTGCAAAGTACTACGTCGGTCGTAGGAGTGGAAATGTGCATTAGGAGCACAGAGGAAGGGGACTCCCCCCCACTTAAAGGACGAGTAGGATTTAGGGGAAGAAGAGTCATGAGACTCAGGAAGAAGCTGGCGGGGAAAGTTCCTGGGAGACAAGGAGGCAGGGACCACAGAAACTGATGGGGGATGTCAGGGTGTGTTTGTGGGTTGGGGAGGCCCCGAGGAGGGCTTTGGAAGATGCCATTTTCTGCTGTCAGCAGGGGCAAGGCTGTGGTTTCCTCTTCCTGGTCTCCTGGCAGAGGGTTTGAGGCTATGTGGCTGCACGCATGTTATTGAATTTGGAGGTTCTTAGCGAGCACAGGGAGCTGAAACTTTGCGCTTCTCATAGCATGAGGCCGGAGGGATGGAAGGTCGTTGAGTTGAGAAGGTCAGTAGGTGCTGCAAGCAGCTGATGGGGCTCGGCCCGGATGTTGGTGTTTGGAGGCGTGCCATCCAGTGGGATTGCAGAAGAAAAGGTCTGCGGGCTGCTTGGGGGTGGTGGTTAGTCGCTGTACACTCGTGGTGACCCTGTGTGCAGCGTGGAACTACTTCAGAGGGTTTCCATCACTGTGACTTAGTCAGGCCTGTGTCCCAGACTGCTCTGGGTGGGTTCAAACCATCAACCTTTCAGCTAGCTGTTGAGTCATTACCTATGTGAGCTACCCAGGGATTCCTCCAGGGAGCTCACAACAACAACAACAACAACAACAACAACAACCAACCTGATCCAACCCAAACTTAACCCAACACAACCCTACCCGACACAACCCAAACTTAACCCAACCCAACCCAACCCAAACTTAACCCAACACAACACAACCTGATCCAACCCAAACTTAACCCAACACAACCCGACCCGACACAACCCAAACTTAACCCAACACAACCCGACCCAACCCCAGCTTAACCCAACAACCCAACCCGACCCAACCCAAACTTAACCCAACACAACACAACCTGACCCAACCCAAACTTAACCTAACACAACCCAACCCGACCCAACCCAAACTTAACCCAACACAACACAATCTGACCCAACCCAAACTTAACCTAACACAACACAACCTGACCCAACCCAAGCTTAACCCAACAACCCAACCCGACCCAACCCAAACTTAACCCACCACAACACAACCTGATCCAACCCAAACTTAACCCAATACACCGAAACTTAACCGAACCCAACCCAACCCAAACTTAACCCAACACAACCCAACCCAATCCAAACTTAACCCAACTCAACACAACACAACACAAACAACACAACCGAATCCAACCAACACAACACAACACAATACAACCAAAACTTAACCCAACCTAACCCAACCCAACTCAACCCAACCTAACCCAAACCCTCTCTAGAGCAGTTCGGTTTAGTAATACTCAACTTCCTGTAAGTAAGTTCATCTCAACTCAAAGTGGCCCCTTGGGACTGAGCAGAACTGTCCCTGCAACTCTTTATGGTGGTAGAAAGTCTTGCCTTTCTCCCACAGACCGACTGGCAGCTTTGAACTGCTGACTTGTGGTTAGCAGCCCCACATGTAACCACTCCACCACCAGGTCACCTTTTTGTAACCCACGGAGTCAGAATCTGCTTGAAGGCAACACAGCAATAAGAAGGTAAAAGTAAAGAAGACTTAGTCAGGGGCAGGTGGGTTTGGCATCCTCGGAGGGTGTGTGTGACACACAAAGGCAAGAGCTTTGGAGTCAGACTGACTCTGGCTAGGCCCAGTTCCTTTGCTTTTTTGACTTTATTTCACTCACTATGGAATGGGAACACCAAATCCTGCCTGCTGGAGATGTTGTAAGTGTGGCCTGAGATAATATGCACCAGAGTCTTAGCACAGAGCCTGGCGAGTGCTCGCTAAACGATAGCATTTATTATTAGCTTGATAATTGTCTTCAGATGTTTCCAAGGTTGTTGCATGGAAACAAGAACTGACTTAGCTAGGCTGCTCCACCAGGCTAGACCAGCGATGTGCGTTAGAAGAAGACAGATTTGGGCTGGCTGGGAGGAAGCATGCTTGTATAGTCAGAGCCATCCAAGGCTGGGAGGTTGCCTTGTAAGGTAAGACAATCTCGATTGCTGGAAGTCCCCATGCCAAAGCTGCCCAGGAGATATTTGCCTAGACCTTGAAGGGGCTCTTCCTAAGACTGGGCTTTGGGATCCTAGGTTGCTCTGAAAGTGTGCCGATTCTACCTGCAGGACCCAGGTGCCCTAGGGTAGGGGGAGACGGAGTTGGTGGGCAGTGGAGAGAATCAGTGCCTCTGCTAATGTAGGGTCAAACCATCAGAGGTCTTAGCTGTGTGCAGAGGAGGGCCTGCAGTGGGTGGTCCTGCCCTTCCTCTGGCTGTAAAGATGAGGGAAGTTTGTGGTGATGGGTGGTGATCTTTCTTCTCCACCCCCCCCCCCAATACATCTAATAATATTTATCAATGTTTTTAGTATGGTAGACACTGTGTTAGTTGGGTAATCAGAGAAAACCCAAAACTTAAATTCATGATCATCAATGAAAAAACTGTATCCTGTGCACAAGCACTATACGAGAGGTACATAGATCTTTTCTGAACTTCTTCCATATTTTTGAATTTGGATACATTCATTGATTTTTTAAAAAAAAATTCTTATCTCATTTTAAATAATCATTTTATTTGGGGGCGCTTACAGCTCTTATCACAATCCATCCATCCACTGCGTCAAGCACATTTGTACATAGGTTGCCATCATCATTTTCTTTTTAAAATCGTCTTACTGGGGACTTGTACAACTCTTATCAAAACCCACACACGCATCTATTGTGTCAAGGGTTTTTCTTCTTAGGACCATTTCCTATGCCCTAAGCAGGGAACGCCTCCAATTTGGGGTCTTGCTACTTATACATTCACTGGGAAACCTCTCCTGACACCCCAGGCTTTCTCACAGCACGACCTGGACCTCGGATACCAGACAGGGTCCTTATGCGTCTGAATCTCGTCGATGGCAGGGAGTTTGGCATTCGGATACTGGCTACTGGCAGCGTCAGGTTCTCTGGGAATGTAGCCTCTCCCTTCCTGTCACGTGGGTCTTCGCTGGGGCAGGGCGAACCGAAAGGAACCGGGCAGGTGAGCAGGTCAGCTTCCTGGTGCTTCCTTTGGTTCCCTTTCGTCCAATCAAAAGCATCCATCTCTGCTGGAGGAGAGGACCTGGCACCTTCCTTCACCCGGCAGGTGAATGCTACAGGAGAACCCTGCAGCCTCGCCCTGTTTCTGTTTCTGCCCAGAGAGGGAGGAGTTCATTTCACCCATCACTTTTCATTCACACAATCTGCTCATGAATTCAACCCATCTTCTTTCATCAAACTCCCACTGGTTGCCCCGTGGCCCAGGTTTCACGGAGCTGTCGGTTTGGGGAGGAAGACAGTTGAGCAGATCAACGAGTAAGCAAATGCATATGTGAGACAATTTCAGCGCCAGGGGAGACTCAGCAAGAGGAGACTCAACAGGCGGAGGGGTTGGCAGGGATGGTGGAACGGTCCAGTGGGCTGGGTCTGGGAAGCCTGAGAAGGTGACATGGGGATTGAGGAAACCAACCCCACAAAGACGGCGAGAAGGCCGTTCTCAGGAGAAAGAACAGCAAGGCTCAAGCCCCTGAGCAGAGCGGTCTTAAGAAATCTCCCCAGCGGGAGGAGAAAGCAGAAGAGAGGGCCGGGGAGCTGGCAGGATGAGAGATCCAGCCTGACAGATGGAGGAAGAGCACGGAGAGGTCGAGGTCGAGGCAACCAGATTCTCCCCTGGAGCCTTCAGAGAGGAATGCTGTCCTGTTGACACCTCGGTGGGCGCCCAGTGAGACTCCTCTTGGACCCTGACCCACAGAGCTCTAAGACAATAAACTGGTGCCTCGGTTACCCAGTGTGACCGCTTGTTACGGCAGCCATGGAAAACGAATGTGAGATGGAAATATCGCCTCCTCTGGTGATAGCGGCCTCCCGCAGGCTGGGAGGCTGTGACAGCTGTGGGTCTGACCCCCGCGTGCAAGGGAGAGAGTGAAGCATTCGCCAACAGGCTCCCTTAGAAGGCTCGCTCTTGATGTCCTGACCCCTATCGTGATGCCAACACACACAAACACACTTGCACTTGACTTTTCCTCCCCGCCGCCCCTCTGGGGTAGCTGCTTTCCCCACCCAGCTGCGCGGCTCTGGCTGGGAGGCAGGCGAGGAGGACTCTGCTGGAGCGGCGGTGTTTCCGTGGCGTGCTCCCGCTCAGCATTGTCAAAGAGGTTGCTGGACTCAGAGAGGGGGAGGACTCGCCAGGGGCCGGGGGGGCCCCAGAGCAGGGTCGGATCACTCACTAAGCAAGGGGGGCACAGGGGTTCTTATGCTGACGTACTTGTATGCTGTGAGAACATCCACATTTGCCCCCACACTAGAGACTCTGCCTCTAGGTACGGCTGGCAGCGAAGTTCCCATGATTCTATTGGGTTATCTGTCCTGCCGTCCCGGTGCCGCCCTCAAAACCGGCCCTGGAGGACGCCCAGCACCAGGCCTCTCCTATCCCACTGGAAGGACTGATTTCATTTTCTCTGATGCTGAGGAACTACCAAGCAAAACGTCCACCACTTCAAGTTTCTACCCGTACCCCCAGTGACGCGACTTGTATGCTTTTTGAAGAGCGTGGCCATGAACATGTTCCTCTTTCTGAAAACTTCCTTCCCTAGGAATAGCAATTCGTTGTCTCCGAAGGTTCCTCTCAAACCCTCTGAGGGGTTGGGTTGCATTCCATCCCACGTAGGCGGGCATTCAAGGAGCAGTGATGCGCAAGGCAGTCATTGTTTTTTCTTTCAGGACTTCGGAAACACTGCAATACCAGGCTGATGCATGGAGTATGCGGAACAAGCTCCTTGTCCAACTCTTGCTTGCAAAAAGACATGGAACCTATTGCCCTCAGATAAAGGACGTATCAGACAGGAAGCGGATAAGAACAGATACTACACTTGATTTTAGCCCAGAGGCCCAGGAGAGGCAGTCACCAGGGTTTTCACCGGTAGAGCTTCAGAGGAAACGATGAACTTTAGCTTTTGCAGGGCAGGTGGGTTAGATCAAAGCCACTCCACTTCCATGTGGGCGTGAGGTTTTGGCCTCACATGACCTGTATTAGTATTCAGCAGGACATGCTAGCCTGGCATTTCTCATCTCATTCTTCCCCTTCCTTCTGAACGGCATCTCGCATGGCAGAGAGAGCAGCAGAGGGGATTTGATTTAAGGCTGAGAAGGATTCTGGACCACAGGGTCTCACATTGGCTTGAGGTTGTGCATTTCATAATCTCTGGGCCGGGCGGTGGACTTCAGGTTGTGGAATCTCACGTGTTCTGCTGCTCTCCATAAGGTTTGCTGGTGAAGAGTGTTCAACATACCACGGATTTCCGGGAAAACAAATGCGCCTGTCTTGGAAGAAGTCCAGCCGCAATGCCCCTTAGAAGAAAGGAGGGCAAGACTTCTTCTCCTGCACTTCGGACACATTCTCAGAAGAGGCCAATCCCTAGCAGAGGATATCATGTTTGGTAAAGTCAAAGGGCATCAGAGAAGCCTGTGATAGGTAGGCTTGTTGTGCCAACATGGCCAAAGAAGATAGGTGGGTCTGTTGTGACAACACGGCCAATGAGCACACGGAAGATCCATTGGAGGGCGGACATATACATAGCTCAGCGCACCCCACCCTTGCTCTCTTGCTCTTGGATCTTCAGACCAGCGGATGCCTTGTTTGTCCTGTGCCTCCATCTCCAAACTATACTACCTATAGGAACCTAATCCGTGGAGTATGTTGCTGTGAGTTGAGGCTCCTTCAAGCCCTGCTTCGCCACGCTCCTGGAATACACATCTCTTGAGTTGGGACTGTTGGACTCTGCCATCTGGCTGACTGTTGGCGACCTGCTTTGCTGTGTGCTGTCTATGGCCGGAAAGCCTGATTTGCTTTACAGAGGACTACTCGGCGGCCCTCAAGACTCCAAGGCTTGCCAGTCTACTAGCTGCCTCACGCAAGTGAGTTGCACCGAGCCATTTGTACTGCTTTGTTGATTAGTTAACTGTTTACTTCTTATGTTAGATACGCTTCTAGCTATATAAATACATAGAGAGAATTAGTAGTGTCCTGGTTTTGTTTCTCTAGAGAACCCTGCCTAACACAAAGCGGAAGGCCATCGACGCAGCAGCAGCAACCATGGGCTCAAGCATCAGGACAGCTCTGAGGCTGGCACAGGCCCGCGCCTTGCTTCCTCTTGCCCATCCAGGGGCGGTGGGTCGGGGCTGAGTGAACCGCCTCTTCCAGCAACCAACCACCACTGCATCTGTGTCACGGGGACTCTGTCAGCAAATGGACGCCATGGCTCCATTTCCCTTTTCTTACACAAAGGGGACTTCAAAACCTTGGTGGGAAAATGAGATGAGAAGCTCAAGGAATTTTCTGAAGAACTTTTTGAACGGCAGAAAGGTCCACATGGGTATCAGTAGAGAAAAACTTAGAGATGTGAAAGAGAAGAGACATAAAAAAAGGGCCTAACTTGGGACACTCGATCTCTAGAAATGTGATTTTCTCTAGAAATATGAGCAGCAAAGTGATAGGGATCAATGTAAGAAGAGAGGTCTTGGTCTCACAGTGAGAAAGGGAAAGCAGAAGATTATTTGATTGAGCTGGGTGGCCAGCAGGTCTTTTTCTTGGGAGAACAGTTGATTTCTTAGAATCTTTGCTGGATATATATTGGGAAAAGAACAACTAGAGATGTGTTCATACCGATGTATTTTTCAGGATGGATCTAGGAACGGTAGAATATTTATTTCTAGATCATGGTGGGTGGGTAGGGCCTAGACATGCAAAGCAGAGTCTCACCACCAGAGGGAGCCTGACCCCAGGGAACTATTGCAGACAGTACCTTTATGGTGACGCTGGGAGGAAACCCACTCTGGGAATCTAAAGTTGCAGAAACTGTGTGTGTACTTAACCTCTCTCTTTGTATCCAGAATGTTTCCTGCCAAACAGCTGGTACAACAAAACAGGATACTCTCTCCAGTCCACCCCTGGAGGTGATAAACCCCCCACCCGGGCCTAACCCCATGGAAGATGGCCCATGTCCTAGCAGTTGGTTGGGGAAGCAGAACTGACTGTATGGACCATGGCTAGTTTGTAGGAAATGGACAGGCCTCAGAATGAACAAATTAAGAAATTGGGCAGGGAAGCATTTTGGAGGTCTCTCCTCCATTTCTTTCTTTAGTACTGTAATTCTTTGCATTATAATTAAACTGAAATAAAACCCTGGCTCTCAGCAACCTTATAGGACTGAGGAGAAAGGCCCTTGTGGGTTTCTGAGACTGTCATTTTCTTCAGAGTAGAGCGCACCATCTCTCTCTCTCATGGAACAACTGGTGCCTTCAAGCTACTGACATTACTCTTAGAAGCCCAACTCAGTACCCACCACACCTGCGATGTAAAAGGGGAGCTTATTCCAGCTTTGCCTCCATCCTCCTTTCTTTTAGCAGTTACTCAAATCGGAAAACCAAGTCTCTGCCATCGAGTCAACTCTGGTTCCCAGGGACCCCGTATACAGAGTAGAATGGCCCCTGTGGGTTTCCAAGCCTAGACATCTTTACAAGAGAAGAAAGCCTCGTTATTCTCTGGGGAAGCGGCTGGTGGATTCGAACCATTGCCTCTGTGGTTAGCAGCTCCATGTAACCCACAGTGGCACCAGAGCTCCTTCCACGAGCAATTTGGAAGGCTTCAAGGTCTAATTCAAGGAGTTCTCATGGCACACTGAGTTAAACATCTGTCCGAGTCCGGCAACAGCCCCCGCCCCTCCCCCGTTGTAACTTGCGTCCCCGAAACCAGCCGATTTCCACGAAACGCTTGCTGCCCAGCCCCTGACTTTTTGCAGCTGCCCAAGGCCACAAAAGGAACGACTCAAGCATGACGTACGTTCTGCCTCTCCCTTCTGCACAAAGCCACAAAGGGAACAACTCAACCGTCACGCCGTTGCCCACAGAGAATAGCCTGACCCTTTCCGGGCCGATGGAGGAGGGTATAAAAAATTGCCCTTTACCTTGGTTGGGCGCGGCTCCATCAGCTTGCTTCCCCACAAGCTGTTAAATCCGTCCGCACGCTCCCAAATCTCCCTTCAAATCTTCAAATCTCCCCTGATTCGGACTCCCTCTTTGTTTCGCGTACACAATTCCTACGAACTTCCTGACAACATCAGGCCACTAATGGAAAGGTCTCCGGTTCCAGCCCACTAGCTTTTGGGTGGGGGAACAAGGAGACGGTTCCTTTGTTTTGATTTGCTCTGATAGAAGGTGATCGGGGATCAATGTAAAAAGAGAGGTCTTGGTCTCACAGTGAGATAGGGAAAGTAGAGCTGGGGAAAGTTGAGCGAGCTGGCTGGCTAGAGGGTCTTTTCCTCCTAAAGATGCATCCTGTCAGAAATCCTAAAAAGTGTTCAATTTATTCTCTACCCGCAGATATCTTTCCTAGACAGCATCCTGGGCTGCGTGGCTGAGTTGACCACAGAGAGGAAACGGGAGGGTCCTGTCTGGAGTCGGAGTCCTATTTGGATCCAGCGCAGAGGCTTTGGGAAGCCCCAGTCCCATGGGACACACCGGTTCTAGAAGGATATCTGAGGTGTCATGACGAGAAGCCACACCTCACGTTCTCCGTCGGATGATGAGCAACACGTTCAGAAGCGGCTTTCTCCGTCGGATGATGAGCGACGCTCGGAAGGCATTGGCAAGGAGAACACGAGGCAGTATGTACCGAGCAGATGGAGAGAGGGCCTGGCACGAACGTGAGCTAAATAGACCAGTGAGCCGGACGTGCGACGAGCAAGGCAAGCCCCGACCTCCCTGTGCTCACTTACTGATCTGGACCAAACAGTTTCACGTGTTTGCCCCACGCCAGAGATTCTGTTTCGGGGTATGGCTGGCAGCGGTCTCTCTTCCAGTCCCACAGCCCCTTCCTGCAGAATCAAAGCCTCTTCTCAACTTTACGCTCCTGGACGGCGAGGGAGCGAGTACCCAGTCAGCCAGCCAGCCAGCCAAGTGTGGCTTTACTGACTAATCCGTAGTAAACAAAAAACAAAACAAAAACAACAAAGCAAAACAGAAAACCAAACAAACCACTCCCAGGAGAAGCTGCCACAACAGATTAGTAAGCCAGTACAAGTAAGCCTGTGCTTATCTTGCTTCTGGGTCAGCATTCCCTGGCTGTGGGAGAGGGTCACTTTTGCAGGCCACGGATGGTCGAGTATCTGCAGGGGAGGACACGCTGGCCATGTGCTGCAGGCCCTCTCTCCCCACCTGGAGACCACCGGCTGAACTCATAAGCCCAAGGGATTTCTAAAGGGTTGACTCTCCCGCGTGAGGGCTGGTGAGCCCCGCTGACGGCCATTGAGTGCATGCTCACTCGCATGCCGGCTCTGGGTTTCTGGGACCATCACTGTTTATGGGAGCGGGAAGCGTGGCCTTTCTCCCGTGGGTTTCGAACCGCTGACCCCACGGACCACAGCCCAACTCACCACCAAGCGCCACCAGGGCTCCGGAGAGAGCAAGTTAGAGGGCATGCGTTTCTATTCACTTCTCTCTTGCACTCACTCCTTTCTGGGGGAAGAGTGGGTGCTTTTACAGGTGAGAGCCCACCAGGCGCGCTTGCCTGGTGGCTACACGAGTGTCACCTCCCAGGCATGGTCTCTCTTGCCCCCTCTCTTCGTTCAGCGGATCCCGTGGGGGTGGGAATGGGGCGGTTGAAGGAGAGCAGCAGGTGTCTTCAGCCCGGCTTCAGCAGAGAGCCCTGCGATTACAGTGGGCGTATACAGTGGAGAAGAACTGGTTCCCTCTCAGAGTGCAAGGCGTCTTCATCTCCAAGCTACTTCGGTTTTTCGAATCTTCACAGGAATTCCCCTTGCAGGTCTTCCTCGAAGGTGGTCCTCGTCGGAAGATCCCGTACACGCTTTTCTCACGCTCCGTCCCCCAGCATTCTGGGGGAGAAGCTTTGCCTCTCTCAAAGCTCCAGCTCCAGGAAGAAATGCAATCGGATTTCCCGTCTCAGTCGGGAGGCCTTTTTGACGGCGTTGAGGACATGTCCTTGTGTGGAGGGCAGCGTGGGTGAACCAGGGACGTGGGCAGGGGGCGGATGTAGATACCAGGAAAGAGCAACGCCGAAGAGGAAGGCAGAAAGAATTTCCCCTGCTTCTCGCTCTAAGCTTGCCAACGGACGTTTTAAGTTTGTTTGGTTCTGGCCACCACCTCGCCCTGAATCACAGCTCAGGTGGGTCTCAGAGAGGGGCCCCCTTCCCCACTCTCTGACCCTGTGCCTGGGCAGGTTCTCACTCGGAGCACGCGTGGGTTTCTCCCCTGTGGGCGGGATGAAAGTCTGCTTCTGGTTGACAGGTGCAGAGGGAGCAGACCCCTCGGACAGCCATGGGAGCTGTCTTTGACCTTCGTTGTCTTTCCTTATGTAAGAGGAGGCACTCAGAATCTATGGGATGATTGGGATTCCGGCCTCCCTGCTGCCCTTTCTGAGTTCCCACTGTGCCCGTCCTGGGCACCTGGCAAGGAAATGACAACCAAACTAACAAATGAGCCAGACGTGGTCTTTTCTGGAGGCGAACGATAGGGATACAGGCCACCTCCACTAGGTGACCCCCGTGGTAACCTAGCTGAACACAAGAAAGTCCATCTGGTTCCAAACTGCCTCTAACCCCTGCCAGCAGCCAGCCCCCTTCTCCTCTCCCCGCTTTGGGCTCTCCAGAGGAGACCTTGACCCTTCTGGGACTCTGCTCCCTGCCTGCCCAATTAGCAAGGAATGCACACTATCCTGTGCGACCTTAAACCAGCATTTGCAGCTGTGCTTTCCCCCCCCACCCGGTTACCCTGCCAACCTGAGAAGAATGTTCACGGTTAGAATCTCCCTCCCTTTGAGCCAGCCCCCCTATTTTGAACTCTAAAAAGTTTGACATTTCTTTGTTCTTGCTGGAGAGGTTTTCCAGGTGCCAGGCCACTCTTGGTGCAGCGGTTTAATAAAGGCTGTCATGACGAATATAGTGGCGCAGTTGATCTCATGGGTTACAACCCCCACAAACACGGGCACTTATTCACATGGCGACTTGAGCCGTGAGATTGTATCCGTTGCCTGGGAGCTGCTGAAACCCCCCCCCCCCCCACTGTCTCTGAGTCTTATTTCCTGGAGATTTGGATTCGTGGGGGCACAGGCCAGGATACTGGGGGGCTGGGAATTTTTGGCAAGCACCTCTTATAAGAGATGGTGGGTTTAGAGGAGCAGTTAGTCACCCTCAGTTCTATGTGGTGCTCACAACATGCCAGGTATGTTAAACGTGCTAGTTCACTTATTTTTCATTATCAGCTTAGTAACTATAACCAGACTGTTGCTTAGAAGCAATGGTAGCAAGTGTTTGACTTACTTGGGACACCTCATCGGGAAACACCAATTGTTAGAGAAGAGCTCCATGTTTGGAAAAGGCGAGGAAAGCGAAGGAAAAGGAGGACACTCTTTAATCAAACAGATGCACACAATAGCCAAACAACAGACTCACCCATGCCAGCGGCTGGGAAGATGGGCCAGAGCCAGGCAAAGGGTCATGGATTGAGTTGGAGATTACCCGATGGCTAATAACAGTGGGATAACTGTTATTGCCACTCCTGCTGAGGAGAAAATGAGCCTCTGAAAGGCTCAGTGATCTGATCGGGGTCATACAGCTTGTAGGTGGCAGAACTGGGATTTGCACCCAGATAAGCTGGCTTTAGAGCCCATGCCCTGAGCTGCCTCCTCTTGCCGTAGTGCGCCTGTCATGACAACAGCCAAGATGCCTGCATCAAGGCAAAGGTTTGACTGGCTGGCTCTTGAAGTGTGTTTAGCATTTTGTCGTTCTGAGCCAGGAGCAGCAGGCGTTCGTAGAGAGAGAAGGCTTGCACTGGCTCAGAGTGCACTCGGGCTTGAAGACCTTGGCTCTGGGGGATCAGTGGGATAACTGTGTGGAGATGATGGCTGGATTAGGGACATCAAAGGGGACATTGGGGCTAAAAGCAGGCTTCCTCAAACTACGGTCCACGGGCCACATGCGGCCTGCTGAGGACATTTATCTGGCTGCCAGGCGTTTTTGTCGCCGCCACTGTCCTGTTTAGCAGCCGACTCATCCAGGCCCCGCAGTGAATTTTTTTTTTTTTTTGTGTGTGTGTGTGTGTGGGCATCACTGCCTTCTGGTGGGAGTGGGAGGTCCAGCCTTGCTCCTGGAGAGCTGCTGCTGGATTTGAACCGCCAAGTCAGTGGGCCGCAGTCCTGCACTCAACCACTATGCCCCACTGGGGCTCAGCCCCCCCCCCGCCCCCCCCCGCCGCCCACCTCCCTGCAGTGAATTTGTTCATAGTTTTGTTTTTTTAACCATAGTCTGGCCTTCCAACAGTCTGGGGGAGAGTGAACTGACCCCCTGTTTAAAAAGTTTGGAAGCCCCTGATTTAGAGATTTAAAATGATCTGATGGCAATATAACAGACACTGTTGGTTATCCACCAAATAGCCACCCACTGCCCTTTTCTTCCATATTGACATGTCTCAGAGAAGAGGGATGAAGATGAAGAAGAAGACGGATGACTCCTGCTTTTCTAGATGCCCTCAAAGCGGGGCTTGGCATTTGACCCTGTTATGTCTAACGAGATCATAAGTCAGTTTTTTGGCTTGAAATTAAACAAGTGACAATCCAGCAGAGAAGCAACAGAGCCCACATGGAAGAGGCACAACAACCTGTGCGATCTTGAGTTATTGATGGGAGTAGGTATCAGAAGTTCAACAGCAAGCAATAAAATTGACGTGAAGGAATGTGGCCAAAGGGGAGACCCCAAACTCACCTGTAAGATAATTAGACAGTCCCTCAAGGAAGGGCCACACAGATGGGATGATAGTTCTGGGACGTGGTCTAGCACCAATGAAACACATCGATCTCCTCTATTTCTTTAATATTTCCTCTCCTTACCATCACAGATTTTGTTTTATCTCATGAAACCTGGTAGACCTGTGTAGGTCCATTTGTATAATGAAGATCATTTGATGCATGAAAGCCAAGATAGATCAACCTTCAGAAATAGTAAGGGGAGCAATGATTCCCTGAGGGTACTGGAAGAAGGGGCTGTGCAGGAGGGATGGAAGGGGGAAATGATAGCAATGATGACTGTATAACTTCACTCTAGGGGAATGAACAACAGATGTCCCAGTGAACGGATACATTGGTGGATGTAAGATGCGGCAAAACAACAAAACAAAATCAAGAATAACAATAATACATAATATAATAATACGGGTTCCTTGGGGATAGAGTGGAGGAGAGAGGGGATAAAAGGGAACTGACATCAAGAAATTCAAGAAAAAAGAACATGTTTTGGAACCGATGGTGGCCGCAATGGTACAATTTTGTTTGTCTAATGGCAATATGAATTGTTGCAATATCTGCAAGAACTCCCAATAAGATGATTTTTAGAAAAGTTGAACTGGCTTAAAAAATAGGTCCTCGAATGACTGAAATTGTGTGTGATCAGTGGATAATTCAAGGGCTGTTGGCTTGAGTCCCTTCCGTGGTGTGGTAGAAGAAAGGGCTGGCAAGTTGCTTTTGTGATGATTATAGCTAAGACTGTCTTAGAGAGTAGCTCTACTCCGCGTGGCACACAGGGTCTCAGGAGTCAGACTCAACAGCAGGATATTTATTTATTTGGTAAAAAGGGAGAGACGTGTGGACAGAACTCCCTCTCCCAATTCCTATTCCCTTCCTGTCTTTGTAACGTGTTGTAGGAAAATGTGCTCCTTGGAGCCCACATTTTGGAGTCACTGGGGAAGAGACACGCGCTTTCTCCTACTAAAGTGCTTACTTGACCAACCTCGTCAGATGATCTGTTGCGTGAGATAATAAAAATTCTCTCCAGGACTCACTTGTAGCGGAAAGTATCCTAGCGGAGGTAGTCTTAACCTTTTTATCGCCATGAGTGCCCAGCAAAGCAGTAAGCATTCTGTGGATGCAGGCGCCATCTACCCCGAAGTGGAGCAGAAAACTTGGGAGGTGGGGGTGCAGAAGAATGGGGTAGAGGGAAGCGGAGAGAGTTTGTGATGGGATCTGAGAAGCACAGAGTGTATAGGAACTGCCAGAAAATGTGCTAGGTAAGAGACAGGGAGGGGGTCTAGGAACACTGATGTCATGGAAAGTTGGTGAGGAGAAAGCTTCCAGAAGAGGTCATTGTTTCTAGTTCTGCAGGAAGAGTGAAGCATCAGGACTGGGGAACAGTCACTGAGTTGGGTATGGTCAGTGATTATTGGGATGGCAGCTACTGCAGACTGGTGAGTGCAAGAAGGCAGAGCAGGGATGAGGAGTGCACTGGTGGAAGGAAGTAGGGGTAGCGGGGCTGTCCATGAAGTGGAGGGGCAGCAGAGGGCCCAGACTTTGCAAATTTTTGAGGTGTGTAGACTGTAGTTTTTAAGTGGAGAAAGAGGAGGCATTTAAGATCAAATGGATAGGATAACTAAGGAAGAATGTTGGGCGAGTGGAGCATCTTATCTCCCTTCCTGGTCCAGACGTGGGGGGCAAGGCTTTCATGGTTGAAGGACAATGAGATGGCGGTTGGGATGAGGGAAGTATAGATGCTACAGGATCTTCCCATGGCCCTAGAAGTTCATGCCACCAAAGCCTCCCAAAGGAAAGAGACATGAAGAAATAGGCATTTCTGATAGTCCGTGGTTTCTTTCCCTATTTTGTTCTGATTTGATGGCTGACATGGGCTGGTTGTCCCTGGAGATGATTGCTGGAGAATTTTGGAGATAAATGTCCAGGTGAGTTGGACCCTACCCCTCACCAACCCACCCTCCGGTTCTCAGCAACTGCAGGGTTGGCATAGGAAGCCGACTCAGTTGAAGTGCATCAATGTATCATTCTTGGGGAGGGGGGCATCACTGCCTCTGGTGGTCGTGGGTGCTACCACCCAGTGCCGCTCCTGAGAGCTGCTGCTGGATTTGAACCGCCAAGCCCACGGACCACAGTCCCGCACTCAACCACTTACGCCACTGGGGCTCAACCCCAATGTATCATTCTTGTTGCGCTCCTCACCTTCTATCTGGCTTCCTCCTTTTATCATCCTACCTCTTTACACCCAGGTTGCTGCCAGCCCCACCTTTTTCTGCTGCGTTCCTCCCCTGGTTTATACCAGCCCCAGGAGTGACTTCTGTGGTCTCTTCTAATTGATGCTCAGTTTCCGAAACTGTCTTTTGAGAATATGTTGCGAAGGAGCTCGAACTGTTGGCTCTTTGATCGTCTCATGGATTTTTATAATAACATCCTCTTTGATCTTCTCTGGAGACAAGAAGCTTCTTAGAAAGGTTCTCATTGGAGTCACAGTATTTCCTGAATGATGAATAAGGATGAGCTGGGCAGCTGGGACCGAGATGATGGAGGGAACCAGGGACAGAGAATGCTAGAAATAGCTCACTTAGTAACGATGAAATGTGCAACGTTCCCCTGGTTCTCAGATCCTTCCTCCCACCCACTCTCATGATCCCAAGCTACCAAACAGATTCAGCTGGACCAGGGGAGGATGTGCACTGGAATTGGACACATGGGGAATTTAAGATAGATGATCCCTGGGGACTAGTGGGAGGGGGACGGAATGGTGATACTGGGAGGGTGGAGGGATGATGAAGTAGAAAGGGGTAACTAATTTCAGGGATCTACATATGACTTCCTCTCTTGAGTGCGGACAACAGAGGGGTGGGTGACGCAACACATTGGATGGTGTGTGATATGGAATGGTGATAACAATTTGTAATTATTAGGAGTTCATGGGGGAGGGAGGGGGGGAGGGCAAATATGAGAAGCTGGAATTGAAAAAAAAAGAACTAAAGGAAAGGAGGAAAGAGGAGCTTATACCAACGGCTCAAGTAGAAAATATTTGGAAATGAATATGGCAACATGTGCACAAATGTGTTTAATACCAATGATGTGTTGAATGTTTTAAGAGCTATAAGAGACCCCAATAAAATTTATATTAAAAAAAAAGAAATAGGTCACTCAAACTCACTGCCTTTGAGCTGATTCTGACTCATGTGACCTTGGGAGGATAACATAGAACTGCCCCCGTTTTTTTTTTTTTTTTAAACGGTAACTCTTTATTGAAGTAGAAAGTCCAGTCTTTCTCTCCCCAGTGACTGGTGGTTTTGAATCACTTGCTGGCCTTGCAATGAGTGGTCCAACTTGACTAGCCTATGGTATCGCATATCCTTTAACCTGTGGACGGCATCAGGCTTGAGTCATTGCCTAATCACTGTGGAAGAGGGTTGCAGTCTTACACTAGAACCAAAAACCTGTGAGCCCCCAAAAGGCACATTTTTGATTTTGGGTGTTATTAATCAGTCATCCTACTTCTTCCAAAAAATCCACTACTGTCCCCGCTCCCATGCAACATCAACAACAACAACAACAACAACAAAAGGAAACCTCTGGCTCAGGGCCTATTGGATACGAGAGGATCAATAAATATTAAGATTTTAATTTTGCTCTGAATTGTATTACTTGAGTTTGCCTTCTCCAGGTTTCCAGTAGTGTATGGATAAAAAAAAAACAATGGCATTGAAGGAAGAAGTCTAAGATGCATTGTAGGCATTGACATTGAAGACAGGGATTAATAGAATATGAAGGAAATATTTCTACAAACTGGAGCAGTGCTGGGTGCACTTGCTGGTCTATGCTAAGAAGTGTGGACGACAGCAGGTAGGAGAGACTTATTTTTGTGCCCATTCCAAAGTGGAGTGACCCAACAGAACATGGAACTTATCAAATAATATGATTAATAATGTTATCAAAGGATATCAAAATGACATGACACACAAGTACAACTTTTTGAAAATAATTAAAAAATTATACCAGCAGATTCAGAAGAGGACACGGAAGGAGGGATATTATTATTGATGTCAGTGGATTTTAGCCGAAAGCAAAGAATACTTGAAACATATTTACCTATGTTTTATTGACTACTAAAGCGTTTTTTTGATTCTTTGGATAAAAACAAACTCTGAATAACATTGCAAAGAGCAGGAATTCCAGAGCACTTAATTGTGCTCATGTAAAACCTGTACATAGAGCAAAAGGCCCTCATTTGAACGGAATAAGGGGAGACGGCATGGTTTTAAATCAGGAAAGTGTGTATCTTGTTTGCTCTTCCTATCCTCTGTAAATTTGATATAATCTAAGAAATGGTGTAATATTGAAACAGCTTTTCATCTAAACAACCATTAACTTTTATTAGGATTCTTCCATCTAAATTTCAGCTTTGTCATTACCTTACTGCATGGCCTTGACTAGCTGTTTACCATTGCTGGGCCTCAGACTTTTCTTGGTCAAGGGCCGGGTGGGTCTAGATAGATTGTCAGCTTTGACTCTGGGTTCTGTTCTAGGATTTAACACTCTATTAGAGTCAAAGTTGAAGAATTTTTCAGATATTTTAATTTCAAGAAGGATAACACCTCCAGGCTACTTGTTTCTTTTTTTCTTAAAAAATCATTTTATTGGAGGCTCACACAACTCATCACAATCCGTATACACGTCCATTGTGTGTCAAGCACATTTGTACATTTGTTGCCCTCATCCTTCTCAAAGCATTTGCTTTCCCCCACCAAACATTTGGTTTTTACTTAAGCCCGTGGTATCAGCTTCTCACTTTACCCCCTCCCTCCCCACTCTTCTCTCCCTCATGAACCTTTGATAATTTACAAATTATTATTATTATGTTATATCTTACACTGTCCAGTTTTTATCTTCACCCACTTTGCTGCTGTTCATTCCCCTAGAAAGGAGGTCATATGTAGCTCCTGGTAATCGGTTCCCCCTTTCTACCTCACCCTCCTGTATCACCACTGGTCCTGAGGGATCATCTGTCCTGGATTCCCTGTGTTTCCACTTCCTACCTGTACCAGTGTACATTCTCTGGTCTAGCCAGATTTGTGAGGTAGAATTGGGATCATGATAGTGGGAGGGAGGAAGCATTTAAGAGCTAGAGGACAGTTACATATTTCATCGTTGCTATGCTGCACCATGACTGGTTCATCTCCTCCCTGAGACCCTTCTGTAAGAGGATGTCCAGTTGCTTAGAGGTGAGCTTTGGGTCTCCAATCTGCACTTCCCCTATTCACAATGATATGATTTTTTTGTTCTTTGATGCCTGATTCCTTTGACATCTCATGATTACACAGGCTGGGGTGCTTTTTCCATGCGGTCTTTGTTGCTTCTCAGCTAGATGACCTCTTGTTTACCTTCAAGCCTTTAAGACTCCAGGTGCTGTATTTTTTTTATAGCTGGGCACCCTTAGCTTTCTTCACCACATTTGCATATGTACAAACTTGTCTTCAGCAATCGTGTTGGAAAGGTGAGCATCATGGAATGCCAGTTTAATAGGACAAAGTGTTCTTGCATTGAGGGAGTACTTGAGTGGAGGCCCAATGTCTATCTGCTGCCTTAATACTAAACCTATAAATATATGCACATAGAGCTATTTCCCCATCATCATATATAAATATATTTACATATGTACATGCCTGTATTTAGACCTCTACAAATGCCCTTTGTCTCCTAGTTCTTTCCTCTGTTTCTTTTTACTTTTCTCTTGTCCCACTATCATGCTCAGCCTTCACTTAGGTTTTAGTAATTTTTCTCAGCTACATTGCCCTTGATCAATCCCTTACCAGGTCTCTCATCCTCTCCTTGACACTCATTTTGGATCACTTGTTGTTCCCTTGTCCCTGGGTTGGTCAACACCTCCTCCTTTCCTCCATCTTCCTCTTTCCTTCATGTCCCCTCTGAAAAATCGGTCCGGTTGTTTTCTCCTCCAGACTGTTTATCCAGCCTATCTTACCTAGATAGATCTAGCTTTCCTGTTTTTAAACTTCCATGTCCATCAGGATCAACTAGGGAGCTTATTTGAACCTCCCTTAGTCTTCATTTGGTCAGTCTGAATGTATCTCAGGAACCTACATTTGAAAACCAAACTCTAGTGTAATTTTGATGTTGAAGTGTTGGGGACCACACTCCTGTAGGCTGACAGTATATGTTCTAAAAAGCTTTGGGGAGGCAAAGCATCAGTATCAGTACAGATTTGGGGAGGCAGAGTATCCAATGGTGTGTGTGTGTGTGTGTGTGTGTGTGTGTGAAAGAGAGAGAGAGAGAGAGAGAGAGAGAGAGAGAGAGAGAGAGAGGACTGTGGTGGCTGCTGGCCTAGATAGAGACTAACATTTCTTGAGGACTGACCTTGAACAAGATACGTAATTATTTAATTCGCATAATAGCCTGTAGGGTAGTATCAATGGCTTCAAAAGGAGCCCTGGAGGTACAGTGGGTTGCAAGCTGGTCTGCTGAGTGGTCAGCAACTCCAGCCTACCAGCTTCTCTATGGAAGAAAGGTGAACTTTTCTGCTTCCTTAAAGATTTACAATGTCAGAAACTGAAAGGGGAAATTTTATTTTGCCCTATAGCAGCAGTCCTCAACCCCCCCAATACCATGACCCTTTAATACAGTTTCTGATATTGCATATTCTTTTTTTTTGTTTTTTTTTGGCATCACTGCCCTCTGGTGGTGGGAGTAGGAAGCCCAGCTTTTGCTCCTATATATTGTATGTTCTTATATTCTCCTCAACCATAAAATTATTTTCATTGCTACTTCAGAACTATAGTTTTGCTGCTGTTATGAATTGGGCGACTCCTGTGAAAGGTCATTCAACTCCCAAAGGGCTCGAGATCCACAGACTGAGAACTGCTGCCCTACAGAATCACTGTGAGATGAAATTGACTCTCTGGCAGTGAGTGAGCTGCTGTGAGATGGCATGACCTTGTGGCCATCATTGAGCATCGATAGCCTCCCGCACGTTGAAAATGAAGGCTCTGTGAGGTTCAGTAGACTTACCAAGGGGTTATAGATGGCCATTAGCTTGACTAGACCTAGAGCTTAGATCTGGCTCTTACTTCCATTCTCTTCTCATCACACCTTTTTCTCGCCCAGCATCACTGTGTTCATTCCCTAGAAGAACAACCATAAAGTTTCCCAGTGGACCCTAAGAACTAAACAACGAGTACTCTAAATGAGGAAAGTCCAGAACAGGCAGTGGGTGTGAACATCATGGTCATGGGGAAGTGGGGGACTTCTACTCTCATTGATTCTCTCGTGGGAAGGGCAGGATGGCTTTCCATGGGGGCCCTTGTTTGAGAGTAGATTGGCCTTTCAAAAACATACTTTGAATGTCATCCATAGACACCTGATTTTTTTGAGTGTCATCATTCACTTGTGAATAATGGACATTCCAATTCTGTTGGCTTCATCAGTGAGACAGGCATTGTCTCATGTCTTGAGTACATTGGAGTTCAGCCGGAGTTAGCTGAATGACGATGAAATCCTTAAGGACTCATCTTTTTTACTTTCTTGTACTACTATCCTCCGCCACAAAGCCTTGTCTTTAGCCCATATTCTTCATTTCATCACAATACCCAGAAACAGAAAAATGACTATTTTCTTCCTGTGTCACTTAAAAAAATCATTTTACTGGGGGCTCATACAACTCTTATCATAATCCATATATCCACCCTTTGTGTCAAGTACATTTGTACATTTGTTGCCCTCATTGTTCTCAAGACATTTTCTTCAACTTGAGTGCTGGTACCAGCTCCTCTTTCCTCCTCCTCGTTCCCCTGTCCTCCTTCCCTTCCCCACTGATAATTTGTAAATCATTATTTTTTCCATGTCTTTCACTGACCAATGACCACTTTTCTGTTGTCCATTTCCCAGGGAGGGGGTTATATGTAGATTTTTATAATCGGGTCCCCTCTTTCTACCCCATCTTCCTTTCACCCTCCTGGTATTGCCACTCTCACCATTGGTCCTGAAAGGTTCACCTGTCTTGGATTCCCCGTGTTTCCAGTTCCTGTCTGTGCCAGTGCACATCCTCTGGCCTAGCCAGATTTGTAAGGTAGAATTGGGATCATGATAGTGAGGGGTGAGGGTGAGCATTCTGCGTCATTTTTTAAGGTCAAAGAAAATCTTTCTCAGAATTTCTAGAGCAAATATATCCTCACTTCTCATTAAGCAGAATGACATGTTCTTGCCTGAAGCATATCTCTGTGCTAGGACTTCAACAACTTCTGGGGACACAATTCAATTTATGAAATGCTGCTGTTAACAAAGGTACACACATGTTTGACACAATGGATGTATGTATAGATTGTGATAAGAGTTGTACGAGTCCCCAACAAAATGACTAAAACAAAATGAACAAACAAAACAGTGCTCCCCCTGCTCCCTTCACTTCTCTCTTCGCTGGATCTGTCGCTCCCTGTCTTTCCTACCCCTCTTTTCAAATAGGCTCATTATGAGTCAGAATCAACTTGATGACTGTGAACTTGGACTTTGAGTTCAAGCAGGTACAGAGGGCAGATCAGCCAGCCTGGTGTGTCAGCAAAGTGAAACTGTGGGGTGACATTTCCTTCTTCTTGCTAGGAGAAGACTATCAAGCCTTTGTTACTTGGCCTGACGGTGAAAGGAAGCCATGGCAATACATGATCCCGGTGGGTGGATAGTTTTGTTTTTTTTTAAGTCTAGCCCATAATGTATATCAGGAGGCAGTGTTATCGTGGCAAGACCTATTCTGTGATTTCTGAATCAATCTTCTGGGAGGTATCTGGCAGCTCCTTGCTGGCTCTCCTTATTACTGACGTGAATTCTTTACAACTTATAGCTGTCATCTCAACCAACAGGCAGTTTGGTTCAGCATCTTGTTTTAGGTGCTTGCTACACTTCTTCGTTTGGTTGCTCAACATTTATACACACTGTTCATCCCACATGCACACTTGGACTTTATTTTTTTTAAAAATGATATGACAGATCACTTCCTTTCCTAAAGGAAGATACTCCCAAAGTATCATCTATTAACCAACACTGGGGATTCCGTGTTTTAAGAACTTGACTGCTACTGGAAATGGCAGTCATTCAAACCCATGATTTGCTGTATGGGAGAAAAGACCTGGTGGTTTGCTCCTATAAAGAGGAACCTTGCTGATACTAGGTGTCGCCAAGAGGTTTCCACTTTAGCCAAACAAAATTCTGCCCCATCTTGCCCCATCCTCACAGTCATTCTTATCTATGTTTGAGCCCATTGTTGCAGTGACCATGTCTAGCCATTTCATTGCTGACCTTCTACTAAGAAGGATGAGTATGTCTGGTCCCTCCTGATAAACACATGGGGAGAAGTCCCGCTGCCAGTCTTGCTTCTAAGAGCATTCCAGCTAGACTTCCTTCTGAACAGATTTGCTTGTTTATCTGACAGTCCATGGTATATTTAATCTTCTTCACGGATACCATAGTTCAAAGGCATCAGTTCTTCTTTGGTCTTATTGTCCAGCTTTCAAATGCTTACATATGAGGCGATTGAAAACACCATGACTTGGTCCACAATGTGACATCTTTGTTCTTTAGCTCTTGAAAGAGGTCTTTTGCAGCAGATGAACCCAGTGCAATACATTGCTTTAGTTCTTGACTGCTGCTTCCAAGGGTGTTATCGATCCCAGTGAAATGACATCCTTGAATGCTTGCACCTTTTCTCTGTTTATCACCATCATTATTGTTTTCTGGTCCAGTTATGAAGACTCTGCTTTCTTTCCCCTGAGGTGTAATGTATACTGAAGGCACATTTTCATTAACAAACGCTTCATGCCCCCTTTGCTTTCAGCAAGCAAACTTGTGTCAACCACACATTGCATGTCATTAATGAAACTTTTCCAACTCTGATGCCATGCTCTTCATCCTATAAACCAGCTTCTTAGATTATTTTTTCAGCATATAGACTGTATAAGTATTGAGAAAAGATACCCCCCTGACACACACCTTTCCTGATTTTAAGCATTCAGCATTCCCTTGTTCTGTTTGAACAACGGTCTGTTTGCAGTGTTCTAGAGTTATCATTCTCTGCGATGGTGTTCATCGTGTGTTGTGATTCACACAGTTGAATGCTTCTTTGTTTCTGTTTCATTTTTTTTTAAATTAAAAGATCATTTTCATTGGGGGCTCTCATAGCTCTTTTTTTTTAATTGTTTTTTTTTGGGCATCGCTGCCCTCTGGTGGTGGTCAACCTTTTCTCCTGTGGTGCTGGAATTGAACCTCCATCCCAGTGGGCCGCAGTCCCACGCACAACCACCACGCCACCGGGGCTCAGCCCTCTTATAGCAATCCACACATCAACCATATTAAGCATATCTGTACATATTGTACCATGATTATTTTGTAAACATTTCCTTTCTGTTGAGCCCTACCTAGGAGTCAACTGCTTTTACAGAGTAAATAGAATAGAAATAAATATATTTCTACTATGCTGGGCTTTTAGTCGCGGCACATGTGACATCGGCAGGGATATTCCTTGCTCCTTGTCCTCTTCTGAATCTAGCTTACATTTGTGGCAACTGACAGTTAGTTGATGGACTGCTGCAACCAATTTTGGATTATCGTTAGCAAAATTTTACATATGCATAATATTAATGACATTTTAGGATGCTTTTCAGATTCGGTCAGGCAACTCTTCTTTGGAAAGTCAAAGTATAGTTTTCAGTACATCCCACCTGAATTTAAAGGCCATCTCAAAAATAGATTTGACACACCAAATACTAATGACCACAACCCAATGAGTTCTGGGGTAAGAAAAGTCATTAGAAAGCAAAAAGGCAGGAAAGAAAGAAAAATCCATAGTGGATGTCAGAAGAGACTCTGAGAATTGTTATTGAATGTAGTGAAGTCCCAGTGACTGGAAGAAATGATGAGGTACAAGAATGCAACAGAAGATTTTGGAGGGCAGCTTAAGAAGAGAAAATCAAATATTATAATGAAATGTTCAAAGTCTTGCAGTTAGAAAACCTGAATGGAAGAACATGCTCAGCATCTAAGATAAAAATGAAGAAATTTCAAGTCTCAGGTTGCAATATGGAAAGATTTTATAGGAAAAATATTGAAGAGAAGGAAATATCAAAAGAATATCATTGTGTGTCCACCCTCCCAATACGATTGCTGAAGACATTGCATAAGCAAATGTGGAGAAAGCTCATGGTGCCCGGCTACCAAATGATAAAGTGTCTTAAAGGCTTGAAGGTAAACAAGCAGCCATCTAGCTCAGAGGCAGAAAAGCCCACATGGAAGAAGCACATCAGCCTGTGTAATCACGAAGGGTCGAAGGGAGCAGGTATCAAGTATCAAGGAACAAGAATCACATCATTGGGCCGAGCCCTGGTGGCATAGTAGTTGAGTGTGGGACTGCAGCTCACTGGTTTGGTGGTTCAAATCCAGCAGCAACTTTCCAGGAGCAAGACTAGGCCTCCCACTCCCACCAGAGGACAGTGATTACCCCCCCCCCCAAAAAAAAAGAATCACATCACTATGAATGAGGAGGAGTGTAGAGTGGGGACCCAAAACCCATTTGTGGGCAATTGGACATCCCCTTACAGAAGGGTGGCAGGAAGGAGACATTATAGTGAAGTAATGAAGAAACATACAACTTTCCTCTAGTTCTTAAAGATTTTCTCCCCTCACTTATCACGATCTCAATTCTACCTTACAAATCCAGCTAGAGTGGAAGAGGTACACTGGTACAGATGGAAACTGTGAATACAAGGAACCCAGGACAGATGAACCCTTCAGGATCAGAAGTGAGAGTGGAGATATCAGAAGGGTGGAAGGAAGGTGGGGTAGGAAGGGGGAGCGATTACAAGGCTCTACATATAACTTTCTATCTGTAGGACAGACAGTGGAGGAGTGAGTGAGGGGAGACATCAGACAGTGTAAGCGATGACATAATAATTCATAAGTTATCAAATGTCCATGAGGGAGGGGGGAGCTGAGAGGAAGAGGAAGAGATGAAGAACTGATATCAGGGACTTGAGTGGAAAGCAAGTGTTTTGATAATGATGATGGCAGCAGGCATGCAAAGGTGCTTGACATAATCTAGGTAGGTATGACTTGTGATAAGCATTGTATGAGCCCCCAATAAAATGATTTATTAAAAAAGAATATTGAGAGATACACAAAATCAATGTACCAAAAAGAACAGGTCAATGTCTCACCATATCAGGAGGGAGCAGATGATCCAGAACTCATGGAATTGAAAAAGAAGAAGTCAAAACTATAGTGAAGGCTTTGGTGAAAAACAAGGTTGTAGGAATCAGGGCAGTGCTAACTGAGATGCTTCACCAAGTTGATTTAGTGCTGGGGGTACTCACTGGTCTACGACAAGAAATTTAGAGGACAAATGAGGAGATTCACATCTGTGCTTATTTCATTCATATTTTGCCTAGGTTGTAGCCTAAGAAACACTACGGGATAGTCTTACTCTGACCTAAAGGGTCGTTATGTGATGTGCTTGACTCAAAAACATGCAAAAATTCCAAATTGAGATCTCAAGTCTAGTTGTAGTTCCATGGTGTGCTATGATCTATGGTAAAAAATTGTTATCTATCATCAAAACATCTAGTATAATGAAGGGGAAGAAAACATTACCTATAATGAAAACTCATTAGAATAAAGAGTGATGAGAAACACTTTTTAGTAATAATTGCTTCATAACAAATAATCTAAAATAACTAGGATCCTTAGCTGTCTTCAATTGGGATAATCAACTTTTGGCAAAATTTTCAGTCTTTAGTTCTTTTCTTTGGGAAGATTTTTTTGTACCTTGTCCCTGAGGGTCATACTTGGCATCCCTACTGTGCAGAAGGACTTTTTGGAAATTGTTTTTCTCTTTTGGATAAAGAATGGTTTATAAATTCCCATGAGGATAAAGATGTTGGGGGATTAGAATTTATTTAAAATGATTCTTTTCTAATTTTAGTGCTTTTTAGAAATTTATGATAAAGGAGTAGTATTTGTTTTTTTCCTGCACTTTAGAGCTTGTTAACACGATGGTTGAGAGTTTAGACTCTAGAACAGACTGCTTGGACTCAAACCCTGATTTTACCTTGTATTTGCATCTGATCTTTAACGTCTTTGTGTTTCAAGTCTCACTATAGAGTTGCTGCATGGATTAAGGAAGTCCTGGTGATGCAGTGGTTGAAGGGTTCAGCCACTAACTGAAAGGTCAGTGGTTCGAACCCCCATCATATGAGATCAACATGTGGCAGCCAGCTTCCATAAACCTTGCAAAGCTTGTGAGACAGTTCTACTCTGTCCTCCAGGGTCCTCATGTCTTGGAACTGACAATGGCAATGGGTTTCGTTTGGGAAGAGAATGAAAGGAATCAAAAGTTGAAAAGTGTTGAGCAGTGCCTGGTACATTTTTTTGGGCATGTATGTGTATAAGAAAGAGCTTTATACAAAGCGTAATTGTACATTAAAAAAGCATCCCAACCCAGTCGAGTCCAAGTCCATATGTCTGATACCAATCTATAAACTCCTCTTCACACTAAAAAAGCACATGCAATGATGCTGAATGCAGGATGATCACAGGTCAGTGGGTAGAAAGTCTTTTGGATCCAGTGGCATTGTGAGCACCACAGCGCTGGCAGGGGTCTCTACATGGCTTCTCCAGCTTCAGAATTTTGGTACATCAGGATAGATACAGGTGCTTCTCCTCAGGGAGAGAGCCAAGAGGGAAAGTGTCTCCTACTTCTAAGGAGGAAAAATCAGGATTTTCCAGAATTATTAGGAGAACACTTAAAACTTTTATGTGTTAGTCATTATTATGGTTTATCATTATATAATTTTGATAACTTTTCTTTAAGTTTTTGAGTCGGGAATTTAAAAATAGCTTCCTCTTACTATTGGCTATTTAAGTGTTCCATATCATACAATTCTTTGCCTTTGCGATTTTTCATAGACCTAGACTGGTAACTTAGAGTTTCTTTTCATTTTTCCTTGGTGGCATCAATGCCCTGGTGGGAGTAGGAAGCCCACCCTTGCTCCTGGAGAGCTGCTGCTGGATTTAAACCGCTGCAGTCCCATACACAACCACTACATCACCAGGCCTCAGCCTGACTTAGAGTTTCTTTATCTACTATCTGTTTACATTTTCTGAAGTTTTGGTGTTATTTTATAAGACACAGAGATATTTGCGTCCGTTAAATTTTTATCGAGGATTGTAATTTTATACAAATACTCTCCTTTATCTCCTTCAATACATTTGCCCTGAGATAAATGTTGTCTGATGTCAAGATCAATATTCTAGTATTAGAAAATCAAAAGGAAAGAACATGCTTAGGATATCTGAAATGGAAAGAATTAATGAAAAAAATCAAGCCTGTAGTTGTCAGCTTGGAAGATTCTATGGGCAAAATATTGAATGATGCGAGAAACTTTAACAGGTGATGGAAAGAATACACAAGAGTCACTATACCAAAAAGAACCAGTGGATGATCCATCATTTCAGGAGAAAATAAATGAGCCAGAGTCAATAGTGCTGAAGAAAGAAGTGTTAGCTGCACTGAAAGCATTAACCAAAAAACAAGGCTCCAGGAACTGATGGAATACCCGTTGAAATGTTTCAGCGAGTTGATAAAGCCCTACAGGCATTAACTCGCCTATGCTATGGAAGACAGCTACTTGACCAATTGACGGGAAGAGATTCATAGTTGTGTTCATTCCAAACGAGGTGATCCACGAGAATGCACAAAATATACAACAGTTATCACTGCTATCAAAACAGGTGGACTTTTGCTTCAGATCATCCAACAAGGGTTCCAGCAGTACATTGATAGGGAACTGCCTGAAGTTCAGACTGGAGTCAGAAAAGTATGTGGAACAAAGGATATCATTTCTGATGTCAGCTGGATCTTGGCTATAAGCAGAGAATACCAGAAAGATGTTTACTTGTGTTTTATTGACGATGCCAAGGCATTCGACTGGGTGGACCACAACCTAGGGATACACTGGAGATGAATGGAAATTCCAGAACATTTCATTGTGCTCATGAGGATGAGTCACGAGCTAGGTATGGGAACAGAACAAGGGCATACTGCACAGTTCAAGGTCAGGACCGGTGTGCACCGGGTTTGTATCCTCCACCACAGTTGTTCAATCTCTTCGCTGAGCAACTCATCATAGAAGGTAGCCTTGTTTTCATTCCATGGGTGTGTCATGCCCTTTAGAGAAGATTGTGCCTTCTCAGTTGTACCAAAGATCCTCCATTATGGGCCCCTGTGTCAGTGTCTTCCTTCATCTTGGTCTCAGTCTTAGTGGATGTGACCAAATTTCTTCATATCAACTGTTATCTGGGATTGCAAATGTTTCCTATTTTCATCCAAGGTGCAATGTTTATATTCATACTTATTTTTCTTATTGCAATAATTCAATGGATTTCAGATATGAGATGTGATCGATACATCTTTAACATTCCTTGGCATTCTGCTCATGAACATTTCCCCCTGAATTTGTATAAAAATTTTTTAGAGAAGGATAATCCATATATGAATGTTAAAATTCCATAAACTTAGAAGTGGGAAAAACATTGTAGGCTCATACATTTGTTTTTTAAAATGTATACTGTCATGCAATTTGTAACACTAATTAGAAACAACTTTATTTCCGACAATCCCACACCCAAGTCACTGCCGTGGAGTTGATGCTGACTCCTAAGGCCTCTCTGTAGGACAGGGGTCCTCAACCTTCCTCAGGCCACAACCCTTTCACACAGCTCCTCAGAAGAGAACTGTCCAGAGGGTTTCCAAGGAAGTGAATCTCTGTGGAAGTCTTGCTATGACCTTTCTCGGCTAGAGTGGCTGGTGAGCGTGAATCGCTGATTTTTCTGTTAGCAACTGAGTGTTTTAAACTCCTGGGACACCAGGGCTCCTCATTCTGACCACAGGGGACTTTTATAAACTAGCTGTGAGCTGCTATAATCAGCTCCAACTCACGACAAGCTTAGGAAATGTTGCCTGGTTCCGTACTCTATTCATCATTTAAGCTGGTTGGGCTACCTTGTCAATTCATCTCACAGGAGGTTTCCCCGGATTTGGTTGGACCCCCGATTTACCCAACGCCTTCTTTTCTAGCCGTTGGTCTTTCATAATGACATGCCCTGGGTGGGAAGGCAAAGTCTCATCAGTCTCGGTTCTAAGGAAGCGTCTGGTGGAATTTCTTCTAAGACGGGGTCTTTAAAATAATTTTGGGCGCAGTCCATGATATGGTCAACAGTTTTTGCCCACACCCTAGTCTGAATGCATCAGTTCTTCTCTCTTCTTTTTCCACTGTCCAACTCTTGCCTCCTGTGAAGCAATGGAGAAGACCATGGCGTAGGTCAGATGCACAAACTGGAATTCATTTATTCAGGGGAAATAGAAAGTTGAAAAGCCTCTCTGCCTTGGAATCAGTTCTGACTCAGAGCAATCATATAGGATAGGTCTCACTGACCCTTTTGGTTTCCCAGATTGCTCTTCTTTATGGGACTAGAAAGTCTCTTCCTTCTCATGTGGAGCGGCTGGTGGTTTTGAACTGCTCACCTTGCAGTTTGCCGCCTGATGTATAGCCATTACACCCCCAGGGATCCTTCACGGGGTATACCAACTATTTGTTAAAAATAGGTTTGTACAGAGCAGAATTTATGCAACTTATCTATATGTTGAGTATTTACTACATACCCAATTTATTCTAAGTGCATTCTTACTTATTAATGAATTTAATACTTAGAAGAAATATCTAAGGTGATCTTCCTTTCTGTATGCTTAAAAATTTATTTCACTTTAGTCGTTGGTATTAGTATACTCACAGCAAATGGAGACCTACTCAACTGTTTCCGCTTGTACTATTTAGTGACATTGATGATCTATTTCTTTGAGTTTTGCAATCATTACCAACCTTCTCTCTGAGGAGTCCCTCCCCTGTTAAACCTAAATGTGATAGGTTTATTGTGTTAGTCTGGGATGACTACAGAAACAAATTCAGAGAGACTCATGTGTGTAAGAGAGAGTTTTATATCAAAGAGTAACTGAACATTAAGAAAACATTCCAGCCCAGTCCAGATCAAGTCCGTAGGTCCGATATTAGCCCCTATGTCCGATACCAATCTATAAAATCCTCTTCAGACTCATGAAACACATGCAGTGACGCTGAATGCAGACGATCACAGCGCAGTGGGTAGAAAGCCTTCGGATCCAGGGGTGGTGTGAGCATCTCAGCGCTGACAGGGGTCTCCACGTAGCTCCTCTGGCTCCAAAGCTCTAGTGGCGCTTCATGTGACTTATCAAGGGAGATGTCTCATGGGGAATGAACCAGTGTCCCCCACTCCAGTGAGCTTTTTATCTCATTGGTGCCTCCAAATGAGGTCATCAAGCTGCGACCTGATTGACAGGCTAAGCTTCACCCCTTCACTCTCAATACTCAAATCGACACCGGGTTATCTAACTACCACATTTTTACTCTTTACTATTTTGCATCGTTGCTGTAAATTTGATCCCACATAGATAGAACTTAAAAGAGCACCACATGCAAGGCAGACATTCTTTGTTAGCTGAGTTCAGCTACGGGTTTGTTTTTAAGAAGACATCAGGCAGGGGATATTTCCAGGGTAAGGTTTACTGATGATCCTATGGCTGTAGTTTTATGGGGTCAGTTTATCTGGATTCTACGAGATTTTGAAATTCTATTTTATATCCCTTCCCTTTGATCAGGATTATTTTGTAGACTCTTAGACCAAATTGTCCAGTTTGTTGGTAGCGGAGCACCATCCAGCTCTTCTGACCTTATAGTAAAGGGGGCAGTTGTTTGTGAGGCAAATTAGCCACACATTTCTTCCTCCTGTTCTCGACTCTTCTTCCTCTGTTGCTCCAGGCAAATAGAGACCAGTTGTTGTACTTAGGTGTCAGCTGGCAAGTTATGAAGATTTTAGACATTGTGCCACAAATGATGAGTTGAGCAGAAGGACTGAACATATTATTAGGCCAGTTAACCAGAGTGTCCTTGAAACAAGACCCTCAGCCTCCCATCCAAGGGACCAAGTCCCCTGAGGTAGTTGGTTGTCCATAAGCAGTTATGCTTGTTTTCCATAAAACAATTACTCTCTGTCATGTTATGGCACTTAGGGGTGGGGTGGGGGGGGTGGGGAGAGAAGCTAGAAGGCTGTACTTTGTCTTTAATTTAGATAAAGACTTGTCAGCATCAACTTTGCATAGTTGGTTCAATAAGGACTCCCTGAACAATGACCACAGTGAGGCGCTGTAGTTAGGAGATGCACACCACAAGGGGGAACAGCTCTCTTGTTTCTCAGAGTCAGTGTCGGCCCTTTAATTACTGCACTTGTCTCTAGGACAGAGGTTCTCAACCTGTGACTTGCCATCCCTTGGGGGTTGAACGACCCTTTCACAGGGATTCTCTGATTCAATAGCAGTAGCAAAACTACAGTTATGAAGCAGCAGTGAAAATAATTCTGTGTTTGGGAGGGTCACCACAACACGAGGAAGTGCCTTATAAGGTCACTAAGGCATTAGGAAGGTTGAGAACCACGGCTCGAGGGTTAAAAGAGATTTCATCAGGGTGGAATTTTCTTTGGAACAGTATTTGGGGAGGCTGCTTCTCCTCGATCAGACTCTGTTGCTATACAAAGGCCCCAGTGTGTGGATGTGTAATGATCAAAACTTTCTCTCTTTAGCAGAGGAGGGCAGGGATATGCTGGGGTGCTGGAAAGGAGCTCGCCCCAGAACCTGGGTGGGAACAATCAGTGCAGAGAGTGGGAGAAGTCTTATATGTAAGATCCGGCTGTGAAGAAAGTGTCCCTCCATGAGTCTTTTCCTTTCAACCCATAGACAACTTGGGAAGCATCTGCGATGCAGCAGGGAGTCTCAGATGAATTCCACACGTAGTCCCTTACCTGTCTTTAAGAGTTAGTGCAAGCGCTAATCGGAGTCTGGGAAGAGAGATGATGAAGACTTTAACTTCACAGTGAGCATGAGGAGGTGGGTGGATGGGGATAAATTAATGCAACATTTTTATTGGGTGCCTATCATGTCTCAGGCCTTGGTGAACACAGCAGATAGAGATCTCTGCCTTCAATGGTACTTATAGTCAAGGGAGGGAAGCAGACAGTAGTTATGTAAGCTACATAGCACATTCGCATCATAGTATATTAGATAGCTATCCAGACTAAGGACATTCATAAAGAGAAGGTTATATAGAGAGAAGTTCAGCTTTGGAGAGCTTGGCAAGGAAAGGACTGGCAGTGGAGAGTAGACCTGAAGGGAAGAAAAGAAGTGAAGCCTGTGGTTACCTGGGGGAAGAGTGTTTCCAGAGAGGGAGACAAAGTTTGAGAGGCAGGACTGAGACAGGTACTTTTTGAGGAAGAGTCAGGATGCCAGTACAGATGGAGCCGAAGGAGAAGGGGGAAGTGAAAAGAAATGAGGGTATAGAAGAAATGTTGGCCAGATCCTGTAGGGTCTTGTAGGCTATCAGAGACTTTGTTCTTTACTCTGAGTGCCATGAGATGTCTCTGGAAGGTCTTTAGCTGGGAGTGGGTATGAAGTAACAGGAATCAAGTCCCCCTTTAAAGTGGTGACTGCATAGAGAAGGGATTGTAACGGGGGCAAGATAGAAGCATGGAGATGCATTTCAAAGGAATGTCAGGCATTCAGGTGAAAGATGATAAGGCAGGGACTGACTAGGTGTTAGAATGGTAGCATGTCTACTCCAGGAACCATCAGTTCTGTCATTTTTGCCTCCAGAGTGTTCTTCCAGTCTATCTTATCTAGATAGACCTACAGAGGTAACAATATATACAAAAAAAGGCATCCTAAAATGAAGCAACCAAAGAAAATAAAACGATAACAACAAAAAACCCCCAATGTCATATATATATATATATATATATATTTGTAAAAAAATAAAAATAATAACACATGGGAGAAGGGGAGGAGGGGGAAAGGAGGTGGTGTTGACAGCCCATGGATAAGGGAACAACAAGTGATTCAAAATCAGTGACAAGGTGGGTGTGAGAGGTCCGATAGGGATTGATCAAGAGTAATGTAACAGAGAGAAAATACTGAAACCCCAATAGAGACTGAGCATGATAGTGGGGCAAGAGGAAAGTAAAAGGAAATAGAGGAAAGAACTGTGGGTAAAGAGCATTTATAGGGATTTAAATACAGGCATGTACAGAGGTGCATATATTTATATGTGACGATGGGGAAATAGATCAACGTGTATATACTTATAGGGTTAGTATTAGGACAGTAGATGGGCTTTGGACCTCCACTCAAGTACTTTCTTAGTGCAAGAACATTTTGTTCTATTAAATTGGCATTACATGATGTGCACCGTCCTGACGCAATCACTGAAGACAAATGTGTGCATAAGCAAAGGTGGCGAAGAAAGCTGACGGTGCTCAGCTATCAAAAGATGCAGCGCCTGGGGTCTTAAAGGCTTGGAAATAAACAGCAGCCATCTAGCTCAGAAGCAACACAGCCACATGGAAGCAGCACACTAGCTTGTGGGACCAGGAGATGTCAAAGGGATCAGTTATCATCCTTCAAGAACTAAAAATCATAACATTGTGTGCTCATTTTCCTGATATGATCGCAGACGACTAATGTGTGTGTAAGCAAATGTGGTGAAGAAATCTGATGGTGCCTGGCTATCAAAAGATATAGCGTCTTTTGTAGCATGTGTGGCTGAGGGTGGGATGCAGGATTTGACTTCTTCCAAAGAGCTGCCATGAAAAGACTCTTTTTGAATCAGACCCTGGTAGCTTCTGCCACAGCTGTTTCTGGATCCAGGTGAAAATACTGGAAAAGTTTTGCTGCCATGAAGAGTGAGACATCCTTGAGGGGCTCGCCCGCCACGAGGAAGCTGAGACTCACCGCCTCCGTGAGTGTCTGAGCTTTCTGTCGGGCTCTGTCACACACCCAGCACATGACAACCCGGAGCCTGGTTTCGGGGTTTAAATCATGGCTGGTCCCCATGTTTGTGCTTCTTACCAGTGCTGCAGAAAGAACAGGAAGAACATCAAGGAGAAAGGTGGTAGCCGGTGTGTCTCGCTCCCTTCTCCTATGTATTGAATTGTGTCCCTGACAATAGGATTTGGAATCCTAACCCCTATACCATTAGAAAAAGGGTTTTATTTGTTGTGTTAATTAGGCTACACCAGTGTAGCCAGATAGTGCCTAATCATGAAAATGAGTTAATTAGACACAGAGGCTGTAGCATGCTGGGGAAGGCAGATGCTGAGTGAGGGTCTCTGGGGGAAGTGGCACTGAGTCTGCTTGGGCTGACATGGCAGCAGTAGCAGGAATCTCACGGAGGTCCTCGCCAGTATAAGATGAAGTAATTTTTGGAATGTGTCCAGAAACAGGGTGACATCAAGCTCTGTTAGGGTTTGGGTGAGGTGCTGAAGAATTGCAAATTTGCAAATGGATTGGCCTAATCACCTTCACATCAACGAACTGGGAACTCCTTTCCAGCAACCAACAAATTTCGTGTAAAACGCTAACTGATAGTAGCCATGGAATCCGTACAAGTAAACCTCTCCTCCCCCATGAATCACACCTGGCTTTCAGAATCGCCATGAAGAAGGAGTTCTTCTCTATTCTCTAAGGATGTCAAGTGTGAGGCTGGGTTTGTGTGGCCTCTTTTATCTAACTGTTGTGATGCAGTAATTTGAATGAATGAAAATAAAGTTATTTTCCTAAAAAAAAAAGACATGACATTCAAATGGCCAACAAGCACATGAAAAGATGCTCAACCTTATTAACCACTAAAAAAGACCCCTCAGACTCACTGTAGCTGATCCATAACTCACAGTGAGGTATAGCTGCCCATTTGGCTTCTGAGGCTCATCTTTCTCCCCAGGAGTGGTCAGTGGTTTGGTTGAACCGCTAACCTTGTGGTTAGCAGACCGATGCATAATCCACTAGGCCACCAGGTCTCCTCCACTCCCTGTTAGGGAGACGCAAATGAAAACCACAACAAGCTATTGTTTCCCCTTGATTCGAATGGCAATGATTCTAAAGGAAAATAGCAACTCTTGGCGAGGTTGTGGAGAAACTGGAGCCTGCCTTCGTGGCTGATGGACACGTAAAATGGTGCAGCCACTGTGGAAAAGAGCTTGGTGGTCTGTCAAAACATTGCACATAGATTAACCATTTGACTAAGCAATGCCAAGTCCTAGGTATATGCACGCAAGAAGTGAAGGTGTAAATGCAAACAGACACTTGTATATTCATGTTTATTGCAGCACTTTCACAATAGCCAAGACATGGAAAAAACCAAAATGTTCATTGATAGATGAATAATCAAAATGTGGTTTACATAGAGAAGGGAACAGTATAAAGCTGTGAAGAGAAATGAGGTTCTGATGCCTGCCGTGGACACAGATGAACCTTGGAAACATTATGTGGAACAGAATAAGTCATTCTCAAAAGGACGAATACTGTCTGATCTCCCTTAAAGGAAGTAAATAAATAAATAACTTGAACCCTGAAAACATTATATTGACTACAATAAGTCATTCTCAAAAGGCCTAATACTGCCCCCAAGTGGGCTTTGGGTCCCCACCCTGCTGTCCCCCTCATTCTTACTGATTTAATCCTTGTTCTTTGATGTTTGATGTCATGGAGAGGAGATAGGTCAGTCAAGGGGCAGTGAGGTAGCAATGAAGCATAAAACTTTCCTCTATTTCCTGAAGGTTTCCTCCCCCCAAACACCACAGTCCCAACTCTGCCCTATAGTTCCAGCTGGACTGGAGAAGATGCACTGGTGAAGATGGGAGCTGGAAACGCAGGAAACTTGGGGTGGATAAACCCCTTGGGGTCATTGGTGGTAGTGGAGTTGCCAGATGGGTGGAGGGAGGGTGGGGTGGAGAGAGGAAGCCAGCTATGGGGATCTGCAGACTGTCTCCTATCTGGAGAATAGACGTAGAGAGGAGTGGGCTGGGGGAGGTCGGGCAGTGTAAGATATGACAAAACAATAATGATTGCAGAGTAATGAGGACTGGGGGGGAGGGGGAAATGTTGGAGGGGGAAGGAAGGGGGCCTCATATCAAGGGCCTAAGTGGAAAGGCAGATGTTGGCAGAATGTTGATGAGGGCAGGCAAGTGGGGGTGCTTGGCACTATGTATTGAACTATGTATGATGAAAAGTGATGTATGAGCCAATAAAATGATTAAATAAAAAAAAATTAAAAAAAGGCCTAATGCTGTATGATTTCCCTTAAAGGAAATAACTAAATAACTAAGTCATCAGGAGTAAAGGGAAAAGGGAGAATTTTTGTTTGGGGGACTATGAGTTGTTAATGGCAGGTAAACTGCTTGGATCAGGGTAGCTATAACAGTGGCACAGCATGAAACATGTATATAAACAATGCCATTGAGTTGTCAGTGTAGAAGCTGTTTTGGTAGATGCTTTGGTATGCATGTTTTCAGAGAGAGAGAGAAAAAGCAATAAAAATGATCTGTAGCTGCTTAATTAAAACTCTCCCAAACAGAATCTAGGTTGAATTTTCTCCATCCCCAGGAGTGATTGGCAGGGAATCAGATAGGGTGAGTGGGAGAATAGTCTAGAATCTGACAAGCCCGGGGAGAGGGCTTTCAGGAGATCTGATTGTTCTCTTTTCCATCATGTCTCCAGTGTTTTCCTGGTCTCCACTTGTGTAAACCACTAGTCTCGTCAGTGGTGAGGGGAAAGGAGGATGCAGAGGGAGAAGGAGCCAGATTCTGGATATTTTAGCCAGATAGGGAAGATGCTCCATACGTTAAAAATATGGTCATCAGCTGCAGATCACATCATGATGGAGGATGGAGGAAAGATTGAAGCTATCCAGGATTACATCTTGTGTGGATTGCTAATCAGTGCTCCTGAGAGCAGGAATCAAGAGATAAAACAACACACAACATTGGAGAAGTCTACTGTATAAGAAAAGTGTTGCAAGTCAAAGATGTTATTTGCAGGAGTCCAATGAGCCTGGCCTAGCCTACAGTATCTTTTCTTTTTAAACTTAGAGTATTTTCAATCACCTCCTATGGACATGGCAATTAAACATGGGATGAGGTAGACTGAAGAAGAATTGAGGCATTTGAATTATGGTACATTTGCCAGTACCAGTACCGCGGACTACCAAATGAACAAACAAATCTGTCTTGGAAGGAGTCCAGCCAGAATGCCCCCGAGAGGCAAGGATATCTTACATACATTGGAAATGTCATCAGGAGAGACCAGTCCTTGGGGAAGAACCTCACGCTTGGTAAAGTGGGTGGGCATTAAAAAAAAGAGGAAGACTGAACTGTAGGTGAGTTGACCACAGTGGCTGTGACAGTGGGTTCAAACGTAATAAAAATTGTGAGGCTGGTGCCGGACCAGGAGGTGTGTCATTGTGTGTTATGATGTGGTACATAAGGTCGTTGTGAGTCAAACCAGCCGGCCTGCACCTAACAACAACAGGTGCGTCACATCACATGGAAATGAATGGATTCAGTTCTCCTTTTTCACTCAAGCACATGTTACCACTGTAGTGGGTTATGTTTTCTTGCCTGACCCTGTTTGCCATTGCTGAATGTAGAATGTATGAATGGAAAGCAGAAGGGATGACTATTGAAGAAACTCACTAGAAAGTGGCCTGACTGGCAAAGGTCTAGGTTTTTTCTATTTTCAAGATGATGAAATCTAGTTCTTTGGAAGCTGTTTGAGTTTTTTTCAGTACAATGGAGGGGACTGGAAGTGGAGGGTCCTTTAAATGAGGTTCTGCACATGTGTAGATCACAGGCTCCCTCGGCAGGTCTTGATGGGTCCAGTGCCTGGGTCAGGGCGCCCAGAGCCTCATGGGCCCTTTAGTTGGATGCCACCCTCCCCCCCCCCCCCACTCTCTCAAGGGCCCATCCCATGTAGCACAGGCAAACACTGAGTTTGATGCTTCCAGTTTAATAGTGTTGGGCTACAAGTGTGTTTCCGGCATTGAGTGCAGGGATCCCATTCTGCTCAGCTTCTCAGTGCCCAAGCATCTTTGACAATAACCGTCTCACCTCTTGGAAGAGTTCCTCTCCATCTGGAAGGAAGCATAAGATGAGAATAAGATTTGGGGGGGCTTCAGGCACCAGCTCCACCCCTTTCCTTTCTCTTCATCTAGCTTTTTTAACCACACAACCCCTCGAGGGCTTTCCACAGAAATAGGAGAAAGGATGATGAAATGCCTTTCCTATCTAATTCTGAAAAATCAGCTGTTGGAAATCCCGTGGAGGACAGTTCTATTCTGATACACAAAGGATTGTCATGCATTGGAATCAACTTATTAGCAACTAGTTTAGAATCGAGGTCAGATTCACTTTTGGGGAAGGACTCACTCTCCTGCTGGCAGAGGCAAGAGGAGGGAAAAGCAACAGGGAGAAGTGGGGGAGACTGAGGATTAGACTTCAGGGGAAACCTTCCTGCAGACAAGCATGGCAGTTTGAATGATAAATTGGCATCTGTTTGGAATCACTCAATGAAGGACAGCTCATGGAGTGGGATTATGGCTGTTCCAGAGATGGGCATAGGTTCTTGCCCACACCCCATTCTGGACTGGTGAGTGTTTTGGTTCCCATAAGACACTATCTTGGAATGTACCCACCTTGTGACATTTGTTTTACATGACCACGGACGTCATCTCTTGCTTTCCCAAAGACATCTTGCATTAACGGAGACTTTTTGCCTATGAGAGTTTTCCATTTTAAAGCGGAAAATATCACATCAATAGAAACATCTGTAGTTAAAAGAGAATCTCCTGTCCCACCATGAATTTCTAAAATAGAGACTTTTTTTTTAAAGGATGTGGGTGGTCCTGAGCAAAAAAGATGCATGGGGCGGGCAGCAAAATGTCCTAGTGTAGAAACGCTGTGTGTGCTCTGGTGTGCATGCCCACGTGTGCGATTGAGTTCAGTGGTCTGGGTTTGTCTCCCTCTCCCTTCGCTGACCTCTGTGGATGGAGGTGTTATGGTGCACACTGGCTGCTGGAGACTTATCTAAGTGATGGAATGGGCTGCAAGTTAGACCCTTACTTTTTGGATCTTGAAGCTCTCTGTCCATCCAAACTGCTGTGGTTGTTTGTGGGGTTGTCTTTTGCTTTGTAGTTGATGATGTCTCTTGGGGGGAGGCAGGTTCTTTTGGGGTTGGGACCTTTTCATCAAGCTTAGCTACAAACACATCAATATATTGGTTTAGCAAAATCAAAATACTGCTTTCCCCTTTGGAGTTGAGCACAGGGTCCTAGCATCTCTATTAAGTGTTGGGTGCTGCCAGAATACAGAAGGGAAGTGGTATAAATTCTTCCTTTAGGGAAAGAGGGGCATCGTGAGTACTGTTTGCCTCTTAGAATATGGAGGATGGAGACACACTTCTGTTGGACAGGCTTAGGGTACAGCCTAGGCAAGGGTATGATAAGAATCAAGGGAGTATTTCAGAGAGAAGCAGAGTCTTCAAGGCAGGCCTTGTCAGGGCAGGCTTTTTCTTTCTTGGGCATAGGGAGTCAGCAAGGACTCAGGGAAAGGTATGTGTGGAATAAGGCGGGGAGGTAAACAAGTCAAAGTTAACTAATATGGTTGGCACATGAACGAGAGTCATGACAGTAGGCCAAAAAATGTCAGTCTAGACAGGCGATGCTTATGTGTTAGAAGCGATGGAAGTTTCTTGTGGAAGGAAGAATGAATACCATGTGAGAGTGTTCCCTTATCATGTGACCTCATGTTTCTCCTCCTTTGATTCTCCCCAGAAGTTACAGCCTCCCACCAACAGCAGGGGGAGGAGGCACAGAAGGACTCACTGGTCACGGTATTCAGGGTCGGCTCAGGGGATACTTCTTCTGCAATGGAGGAAACAGATGCCAGATTAAACTGAGGACCACATTTCAGATTCCCTGTTAACCCCTTAAAACAAGAAGCCTCCCAGGAACATGTCCCTTATCTCACCCTCCTGTGATTTTCTTTTTTTTCTCCTGTGATTTTAGAGTTACCATGACCCACGTCATGAGAAAGAAGTGAAGTCCTGCTACAGTGGGGGTCTTTTCTGGCTTCTTCAGCTGTATGACCCCCAACAATTGTCTACAGATGGGTATTGGGTCTCCACTTCTCCGCCCCTTTTTTGGTATCACCTGATTGATTTGGGTCTTCTGATGCCTGATACCTGATCCCGTCAATAGCTCCTCATCCTAGGTTGTAAACTTTATGGGGGCAGATTGCCACATCTTTGCTCCTGTGGAGTGGCTGGTGGATTTGAATGATCCACCTGTTAGCAGCCAAATACTTCAGCCACTGGGACACCAGGATTCCGTTGAAGATGCATACCCACTGCTGTTGAATGGATTCCAACTCAGAGAGTAGAATCCACTCCATCTGGTTCCTGGGGCTGTAAATCTTTATGGGAACAAATTGCTTTGTCTTTCTTCCCTGGAAGACCTGGTGGTTTCAAACCACCTCATTTTGGGTTAGCAGTTCAATACTCCACCCACTGCTCTGTTAGGGCTCATTTGAAAAGGTATTATCCAGGAGGAATTCAGGGTTGGCTGGGGAAGGGGGAAAAGGAGAGGAAAACTCTTCTTGGCAGAGGGAAGCGCAAAAGTGAAGGAGCAGCAGAAATGGAGCTTTAGTGAGATTTAGAAAAAGTGTCCCTACTTCCTGAGACCTAAAGTCAAGGGCCAGCGTACACTAGTGGGTAAGGATGGCATGGGCTGGATTCCCACAGGCGAGCAGGGACTGAATCTAGTCCATTCTATACTTGCCCAGCTGTGTGTCCTGGCCCGTGGCTGTGTCTCTCAGGAGGAATGGACACCTGTGTGCAAGGAGTCAGCTTCCCAACTCTGTGAGGTGTCCCTGAGACCCTGCAAGAAGGTCTGTCTGCTTGCAGTGCTGTGGATGAAGGCTAGATGATGTGTGAGCAGAGCAGACAGGGCAGGCAGGGGTCAGAGGGCTCCTTTATTTAAAGGCATATGGGGCCCACCTGGGGCCCGCCAGGAGCAAGAGCACTTGCAGAGGCAGAGGAAGCAGGACTACATTGAGAGGGAAAAGAAAGAATGAAGACTGGCCATAAGGCCTTCCTCAGACCATACTCACCAGCACAGACCAGGACCCAGGCCAGGGCTGCGAGGACGAGCAGAATCGTGAATTTCATGGTGTGTGGTAAGGAGAGAGGATGCCCAGCAGATCCTTAGAGGGCCAGGGAATAAGTGTGCTGAACCCGTCAGGCCCTTTTAAAATTGCCGAAGGCCAATGGGAATAAAGCTTGAAGAGGTGTGGCTGCTATCCTCCTCCCCTCTTCCCCGGACTCTCCTCTGTTATGACAACAAGGACCAGGCACTGCAGAGGAGTTTTTTCTTGACTGGCAGGGATCAGTTGCCCGCCTCCTTCCTCCCTTTCTCACTCCACCTGCCCTCTGCGTTCCCATCTCTGACAACTCAAATATTGGAGGGAGCACGAGTTTGATTTTGCCATGTGTCTGCTGATGGTTCTGGTTTAGGACTCTTAGTCCAGGCATCTCTCCAAGAGAACCCTCGGGTCTCAGGAGAATGACTGTCCGTTTGCTACTGTAATGTGCACAGGACTCAAAGTAGAGTCTTGAAAGCTTTCCCAGAGTGGGTTAACTCCATCCCCTGGGAAGCCACATTTATAAAACTGTGTTCACGGCTACATCTCCCTGTTGAATGGATTAGGAAGGAAGGTTTCCTTCCATGCACTCTCCTCCTCTTCTCCGAAGCTGTTCGCCTTCTCTCCCTAGGGAAAACTCCTCAGTCCTTGTGAGCCCGTGGCTTCATCTTTAGGCTCAGTCAACGTGGCCCCACAGTAACAAGAGGATCGATCTCCTGATGAAAGGATAGTGGGGGTGGCAGGGTGGCGGGGAGGGGGCCTGGGCTGGAATTGGAGCTTTTCTCACCTTTCACGTGGATAGGTGATGCGTGTTGTAAATGATTCAGAAAAGTAGATAATTTCAAAAGAAGCTTTTATTTGATTTTGGGTTTTTAATTTTTGTCTTAAGTAGACACAGAACCTTCACCCATTTAAAAGGTTCTGCATTGGACACAGTCAATGAAAATGTCCATGGTCTGGGCATATAAAGAAAAAGATTAAGGAAAAGGTTCACAATCCTTTGACATGTGGGGGTCAGATGTGTTTTAGAAAGCTACATTTTTCAAATGGTAGAACGCATTGGGGGCATGGAGTGTACATTTTAATGCTTTGTTAGGACCTTATTGCAGTGGTGAAATATTCATATAAAGTTAGCCGAAGAGGGACTTATGTAAATAGTATTATGTCTGTTCATCATCACTTGTCTGTCTGTCTGTTTGCTGCATGTTACTGTGATACTGGAAGTGATGGCACTGATATTTCACAGGCCAGAGGGGTCACCCAAGGTGACCAGCTTTCAGCAGAGCTTCAGATTGACCAGAGTGTGAAGGAAGACGCTGTCCACTTCTGAAGAAGGAGCTATTGAAACCCGTCTGTGTTGCAGCTGTATATTGTTCGTGCCATAAAATGAGTCCCTCAAGTCAGCAGTCACTCCAAAAAGACTGAGGAAGAGTTGCCTTTTCAAAGTAACCGAGACCCAGCTTCTTGTCACCGAGTCCATTCTGACCGATGGTGGCTTTCAGAGACGGTGCATTGTTAGGGGAGAGTGGATGGGTGGTTCCAGTTGCTCTGCGCTTAGCCTCCTAGATTTCAGCAACGGTCCCCGAAAGCCAAGGCAACTGTTCTTCGGTTTTTATGTTAGAGTTCTTTGATAGTTCTTTAACTTTCTCTCAGTTTATGACAGGACCTCATGGAGATAAAGTCGAGGTTAAGGTTCTGGTACGTGATATTTATCTGGCATCTACTAGTGGTCAGTTGGAAGTGATGAAAGTATGAAATACATGGCGAAAGATGGCCTGCTTCAGGATCTGGATTTGGGGACCTTGATGGAGGTGGGGGTAGACATAAGTAGAATGGGGCAGGAAGAAGGGTTGAACTTTATTGTTGCTTTGTGGGATATGTGTGTGAGGGTATACACAGCAGAAAGAGAAGCTCCGACTTTAGATTCGCAATAGTTTCCATGAGAACATTAAGTTCAACAAAACAACAGCACAATCGTGATATTTGCACAGGTTTTTTTTTTTTTCCCTCAAGAGGAAATTAGATTGCTGGCATTGACACCAGAACTGTCACAGAGCAGGGTCTTTCTAAATGTCACTGCTCAGCCTCTTTCCTTTCTAAGCCTTTAGTGGCCTCAGGAATTAAAGAGGCTGATATTCACATGAATGGAGGTGAGATGAAATGACAGTCAGAGCATTTGTTCTATAGGATTTCCCCCCCCCCCCATTATTTATAAAAGGGCTTGGTTCAATGATCTTCAAAGTGAGAGATGAATATTAAGGAAAGGTCTTCCCTAACCTCCATGTAGCTGAGTGAGGGGCTGTTCTCTGTGATAGCTTGTCTTCTAGTGTCCTTGGTCTTTGTGGCAACCCCATGGTAACTGTCTTCTCATTTGCCCCTCTGCGTTTTATGTGCTGGTTGTTCTGAAAGGAGGATCTCAATGACCGTGTGACTTGGGCTGCCCTGGGTTCTCTCGTTGTCAGGTGAATCAGGCCAATGGGAGCCATTAGTGGGTTATCACAGGATGGAAAGGGAGAGAAGTCAAGCCATTCTGCTCTTCCTGTTCTCTTCTTGCTTTGCTGAGTGTGGCAGGCAGACTGCTCCCCCACCTACCCACCCTTGTGCTAAAAGTCTTACAAATATTTATTAAACAAAACTATCAAAATGTGAAGCTATCGTTTCTCAAAATATTTTCCATGTAGCTCTATATACTTAAAATTTTTTTTCTATCATGAAGTAGGAAAAAGCTAATAGTCTTACATTCAATTATTCATATACATTTTGTTTTAATTCATGTTAACTCCTTCAATATACCATCACTCACTCTCTGTCCATTCATGTTTCCATTTCTTCTTCTTTCCCGATCCTCTGATCATTCTCATTGGACAAATGTTGCCTGCTTTGAAAAAACTTTCTTCATCTCTCACTGAAGCACTGTCCGATATAACTTCGGGTATTAACTTTGGGTCATTGTCACTCATATGTGCAAATTGGTACTTTCTCAATTACAGTGTATGTTAGTAAAACCATTTTCCTTCTAACATTGTTTCATAAAGATGTTTTAGGGGTTTCCTACTAGTTTAATGGTAATATGTTGCCACATCTAATTGTATTATGATTAACTCAACTCTCCTATTATTATCTCATAATTGGCTTGCTTTGGATCTAAAGATTCATTTTTTTAAAAGTCGGCATTTTTTCTTGTGCTCTCTGTCTACCTTCTGTCTATCTTGTGGATTAGTACATATACGGGGAGAAGAATGCAGAACAAGCTGTATATTCCATCTCAGCACACTGATGCCATTTCCGAAAGCCCCACAGACATGTGGTCCTCTCTCCTAAATAGGTGCAGAGCACCACATCATTCCCCCCTTAATAGTCTTATTGGCATATAAATCACATATTATATAATTCAATAATATGATCATATTAAGGAGATTTGGCAATCACCACAGTAATCAATATGGGCACATTCTCTTCTTTCTTGTGTTCATTGTTGTTAGTTCTCCCATCCCTCTTAGCCCCCTGTCGTGCCCCTAGGAAATTACCAATCCAACTATTGTCTCTATAGATCTACCTATCATACAGAAAAAGATACAAAACAAAGACAGAAAATGAAAAAAAAAATCTTAAAACCAAACCTCAGCAACAATGACAAAATAAAACAGAGAAAAGCTTCAATTGAAAATAAAGCAGAGGCTGAGCCCCGGTGGCGTCGTGGTTGTGCGCGGGACTGCGGCCCACTGGGTTGGAGGTTCAATTCCAGCTCCACAGGAGCAATGGCTGGGCCTCCTACTCCCACCACCTGAGGGCAGTGATGCCAAAAAAAAAAGATAGAAAATAAAGGCAGAAAATATTAAACACTAGATCAACTTAAAAATTAGCGAACAGGGAGATCACATGCTAAGATGTTCCATTTCAACTCACATACATCTGCCATTATCGACTTTACAACCCTCTGTCTGATAGCAAGGCTCTTCACCATCCTGGACTGTGGCCAGAGGGAATTCCCCCGGAGCTTAATCTATATGGAGACCCTGCAAATAGACGTTGGGCTTCCACTGTCATCCATAGCCTTCTGCAAACTGACATTCACAATTTGTGCTCTAATACTATTCCCTCCTTCAGTTTTGTATTTGATTATTGACACTCCTTGGATCATACAGGATGGTGTGCTTCTTCCATGTGGACGTACTTGACACCTCACTTAGCTTGTTTGAAGAGAAGCCACAAAGACCCTGGCTGCTATTCTTTCTTACAGCTAGGCACCAGCTGATGTCTTCATCACACTTTGCTATGGCACACATGTCTCCAGGGGTCTCTTTAGGATGAGTATCAGTTAGTCTCAGAGGAGCCTTGTGGCGCAGTGCTTATGCATTGGGCTGCAATCTGCCTGGTGGGCACTTCGAAACTACCAGCAGCGTTGCAAGAGAAAGACTGGGTTTTCTATTCTCAGGAACAGTTACAGTCTCAGAATAAACAGCAGGTCTTTATGAGTCAGCATTGACTCAAAGGCAGTGTTTTTTTTTTTTTTTTTAATCAAGTAGAACCATTTCCTAATTGTTCTTAGAGTAGGCCTAAGATGAAGTGTGAGTTCCAGATCCATCTTGCAGGACATCTGTGAATTTGAGTGACTGTGAACGGTCTTCATTCCCTTCCCCATCTTGAGAAACTGACCCCAGGTGGGGTGAGGCCTCTTCTCTTGAAGTGGTTGTTAAGATGTACGAATAAGGGAATTGTATATGGTTCATGGCACTGGGCAGACACACTACCTGTTTGCTTAGGAGACCTGACAAAAAGATTACATGAACCTGAGGACAGAAGCCTGCCTTTGTCTAGGTGTTCACTTTAGAGTAATGGACTTCTACAATATTGGTCCTTTGATGATCGGCTAACGTCACTCAGCATAATGATTTCCCTGTCCGTCCATGTCATGAGGTGTGTCATAGTTTTCACCCTTGTTGTTTAGGATGCATAGTGGTCCATTGTGTGTACGTACCAGAGTTTCTTGATCCATTCCTCCACTGATGGGCATGTGGGCTGTTTTCAGCTCCTTACCATTGTGAACTGTTCTGCAACGAACCCGGGAGAGCTTACATGTGTTTCTGCTCTATCTTTTAGTCCTTTGTGATGTATGCCCAGCAGAGGGGTTGCTGATTCTATGGTGCTTCTATTCCTAGTTGCTTTAGGTAGTACCATACCAATTCCCACAATGACTGTCCATGCTTACAAGCCCATCAGCCATGTATAAGAGTTCCATTCTCTCACCACTCTCTCCAGCATTGGTCGCTCTTTATTTTTTTTTGAATTGAGCTATTGTTGTGGGTATAGCACGATCGCTAGCCAGGATGGCTAGTGACCCTGAGCATTTCCTCATGTGTTTATCATTTGAATTCACTGCTGGCGAATTTTCCGTTCATGTCCTTTGTCCACCTTGTAACTGGATGAATTTTTTTGCCTATTGAAAGGCTGCAGAATTTGATATTGTTATCCGATGCCATAGAGTTGGTTCGGACCCATAGGGCAAAGGCCTCCCTGTGCTCCCCTCGCCACTCCCACACCCCAAGCTAGACATGCCACTACACCCTGTGCTTACGCCCTCACTTGCTCTTGCCGATCCCAATGAGGAAGGGGCAGAGCTGTAAGAAAGAACAGCTGGGGGTGGGACCAGGAACTCAGCTCAGCCCCTGTCCCCATATCTTCAACGATCTCTTCATGAGGGCAATTATGGAGTAGGGAGTATCAAGATCTTTTAACTGCTGTGGCTACGTGGTTTTGTGGTTGGGGAGTGAAATCTACTTACGTCTTCTTTTTGAGGAGTTCTTTGCTTATCCTGCATATTTTCCCTCTTTATAAGAAGTTAGTAATTTGTATTTCCATTTCTTCAAGAAGTTGGGGTTTGTACACTGCCTTGTATTTAGAGATTGCTTTAGGTAGTATTGACATGTTCATAATATGAAGTCTTCCTATCTGTGAACACTTTATCTTTTTTCTTTTTTTTTCATGTTTGAATCCAGACGAGAAACAACTCCACAGGAAGAGTCACTCCATTCTCCAAGGTGGAAAATGCTGCCCAGAGGTTGTGAGACCTCAACACTAAAACAGTGCGTGAAGCCAGACCTCACCGGGCAGCGCTTGCCCTTCCAACAGTGTAGCACTATCCCAGGCATGGTGTTAGCCTGGACAGCTGACAACTGTCGGGCTTTTTTTTCTTTTGAGACCCGACAATAAGCTTTTTTTTTTTTTTTAAAGATTTTATTGGGGGCTCATACAACTCCTATCATGATCAATACATATGTCAATTGTATGCAGACCACATTTACACATTTGCTGCCATTATCATTCTCAAAACAGCCTCCTTTCACCTAGGCCCCAGTACCAGCTCCCCATATTTCCCCTCCCTTCCATCCCCACCTCCCCCATGAACCCCGAACAACCTACAAATTTTCATTATTTTGTCATCGTACACTGTCCGATCTGTCCCTTTACCCACTTCCCTGCTGTCTGCACCCCCAGAGAGGAGGTCATATGTAGATCCCTACAATAGGTTCCCCCTTTTTACTCCACTCTCCTTCCACCTCCTGGCATCACCACTCTGACCCCTGATTCTGAAAGGATCATCTGTCCTATCATCATCTGCCCCTGTTTCTGGCTCCAGTGTACATCTCCTGGTCTAGCGGGATTTGTCAGGTAGAATTGGGATCATGAGAGTGGGTGGGAAGAAGCATTGAAGAACTAGAGGAAAGTTGCATATTTCATTGCTGCAACACTGTACCTTGGCTGGCTCCTCTCCTCCCTACAACCTCTCTGTAAAGGGCAGTCACTTTACTTCACTTTATCTTTTTAAAAAACCCTCTCTTCTATCTTCCCTCCTTCCTCGTCTCATTAGCCTATACTCTTTAAGTCTGATTCTTTTGGAGTAGAAATATATCTTAGTTTTTTCTTTTATTATAGTGATGTGATTAAGTATTTGTTTTTATGATATTGACTACCTTTGTTGAACATGTCTCCCAAATTTGCTTTTTATTATTGTTTTCAGAGATACATAATATTTTATTGTATGTATGTACCAAGGTTTATTTATTCATTCTTCCACAGATGGACTTTTTGTTTTTCCTCTTCTGGTACAAGCATCAATGTAGGTATAACTCTGTGTGCTTTGTTCTTTATTTCTTTGTGGTATATACCAAGTAGACTTTGGGGCTGTATTCCATTTCTATTTGTGTTTGTTTAAGGAAGCAGCATACTGTTTTTCATAGTTGGCAATGCAGTTCTGCAATTCCACCAAATATTGCCCTCTTAATCTTAAACAGTTCATTGTTCTATCACAGAGATGAGTTCTGTTCCAGATGTGAAGGGTGACTAAGGACCACAGTCTTGGACTTCCCTCGTTCCTTTATTTGACCAATAAGCGTAGTCTTTCTTTATGATTTTTGAGTTTGTCCAACTCTTTTCTGCTACTCTATCCAAGATTTTGTCTTGTGGTCCTTTTGAGAGCCGTTGGTAGTGGTAGACAGGCACCATCTAGGTCTTCTGGTCTCAGGGTTGTGGAGGCTGATGTTCCATTTGTTTCTATTCACTTTCTGTTTTTCACTCTTCTGTTCTCTGGACAGGGCGAGACAAGTGGTTAATCATAGAAGACTGCTCATGAGCTTTTAAGCTCCCAGTTGCTATTCACTCACGCAGGACGTAGAACATTGTCTCTGTAAACTATGTGATGCCAATAGATCTTGGTGTCTTCCAAGACTATGACTTTGCTACCCCGAGTCTCTCAAAGAATTTGGCTATATCTAAGAAATTTTCATAGCTTTGTTCCCTGTATGCTGCACCGTCTTCATGGATACATTTGTAGCAAGGATACATATACAGATCCCAACTTAAAAGCTCCCTGTCACGAAGGCGATTCCAAATTATAATGACTCTATAGGACAGAGTAGAATTGCCCCTGTAGGCTTCCAAGACTGTGGTCTTTACAGGAGGAGAATACCTTGTCTTTCTTCAGTTATCAGCTGATGGTTTTGAACTGCTGACCTTGCAGTTAGCAGTTCAATATAATCCACTATGCCACCAGGGTTCTCCTCCCCACGCCCCAAATAGCCTCTGCAAAGTTCTCTCTCTCTCCAAGGATTGTACATCATACAATCTGTAAGACAAAGGATGGAATTGCATCAGAGCCTAAATTCCGAGATTCTGGTTTGCAGAAGACTTATGGATGACAGAAGGCGATGGGTGACTGTGAAGTAAAGTGTTCATCTGTGAGCTCTATATAGGAAATTGGTGATTTCCCTTTCTCAATAATGGAGAGATGAACACGAAGTGGTCACCAAACAGAAAGTATTGGAGAAATGACTGCAGAAGATCAAAATTCTAAATCTCACCGGAGCAGTTAAAACCTTGTCACAAACCTCTCACATACATGGCCAGATTTGGTTTTCAACAGTTTCTGTGTGTGTTTCTTTTCTCGTATTGGGTTTTATCTCTGTCATCGTAGGTAGCCCTCTTGAATTTTTGTTATATATTTTCTAATTTTTGGTATATGAAACCCAGGATTAATTGAACCTATAGAAACAACAAATAGAATAAAGGTTCTTGTGGGGTACAGCCAGGGAGTGGGATAAAGGAAAACCGATACCAGAGTGCAAGAAGGAAGAGGATGTCTTGAAAGTGATTGCAGTAACAACTGCACAATACTGTTCGATGTGATTGAACTATAGAGTGAGATATCTGTATCAGCTCCATATAAAAGGGCTTTGGAAAAAATCTAAATGTTGTCTCATGCTACCAACTCTGGGAATAATTTGTGATAAGTAGCTAAGGTCCTCTGAGATGGCAGTGGCTATGTTCTTCTAGATACGACTTCTTTGTGGGGACCCCTGTTCTACAGTTCTAGGTCTAAGGATTTCAGGAGTTCAGGCTAATTTCAAAAGAGAACTTGAAACAAGGGCTATATTACTTATGTTTGGTGAATCTTGGCTTGAAGCAGAGAACACTAGAAAGATGTTTACTTGTGTTTCCTGGACTGTGGAAGACATTCAATTGTGTGGACCCTAATAAGCTTTGGATCACCTTGAGAAGCACGGGAATTTCAGAACACTTGATTGTGTTATACATGGATCAAGAAGCACTTGTTTAAACAGAACAAGGGCATACGGAATGGTTTAGAATCAGGAAAGGTGCGCATCAGCGATGCGTCCTTTCACCACCCTTGTTCCATCTGTATACTGAACACATCATCAGAGAAGCCGTATTATCTGAAGAAGGAATGTAGCCTGAGAATTGGAAGCAGGCTTATTAACAACCTGCTGTCTCCAGATGCACAACCTTGCTTGCTGAAAGTGAGGAGGCTTGAAAGCCCTTGCTGACGCTCATCAAGGATTTTAGCCTTCAGTATTGATGGTAACTCAATGGAAGGAAGATGAAAACATTCACAACTGGTCCAATAGGTAGCGCCATGATATAAGGAGAAGAGGTTGAGGCTGTCAAGGATTTTTGTCTTACTTGGGTCCGTAATCAATGCTCATGGGAGCAGCAGCCACGAGGTCAGAAGAGATATTTCCTTGGGCAACTCTGCTGCACAGACCTATTTAGAGTGTTGAGGAGCAAAGATGTCCGCTTGAGGGTTACGTTGTGAAGGACCCAAACGATGGTATCCGCCATTGCATCGGATGCATGTGCAAGTTGGAGATTGAATCCAGAAGACCGCAGGAGATTAGATGCCTTTGAATTGTGGTGCTGGCGAGGACTGAAAATATCACAGACTGTTAAAACAGCAAACAGATCTGTCTCGGAAGAAGTAAGGCCAGAGTCCTCCTAGAGACTAGGACGGTGAGACTCTGTTTGACATACGCGGACATATTTTCAGGAGAGACTGGGGCTGAAGAAGAACGCCATGCTTGGTAAAGCGGAAGGGTGAAGAAAAAGAGGAAGCCTCTGGAGCAGATGGATCGACACAGCAGCTACGTCAATGGATTTAGGCACTTAGGACTATTGTGTGGGTGGCGCTGGCCACTGCTCTGTGGTGCACGGGGTCTCTGTGGGTCAGAGCCGACTGGATGGTGCCTAGCCACAACATCAATGCTCAGTTGGTATGAGGTTACATCATTTCTTCCCTTTGGTGCTCCCCGTTTAGGAAAGGCAATGGCTTCCTGCTGGTCAAATTTTTTGCTCATATTTCTATAAAGACGATTTTCATTAAAAACCTCTCTACAGAGTCTGGGCTTTTCATCTGTTCTGAGTGTGTCATCTATTTTCTGACAGGACTCCTCTGCTGAATATTTTCTTTCCTCTCTTACACCTGTACGCCGACTCCTGCTCTGCTGGTCAGAGGCTGCTAAGGTGGGAAGTAACAGTGCACACATCTAAGAAACACACCGCAGGGGCTACGAGGGCACTCTGACCCTGACTGCCAGTGCTGATAGGATTGGCTTTCTCTGCCCATCTCTCGTGGACACTACTTCACTCCTCTGATGCCTTTAATCATTCACGTTGGCCCATGGGGGATGGGTGAGGACAAAGCAATGGATTTTTTGATCTTCTAATTCTGTTTACTTAACACACACAACATGATTGTATTAAGTACTGCTGTAAGAGCTTTGTGGATTTTAATCTTATTTAGTCCTCATAATAATCAAGAGGAGCAGGTTCTATTAATACCAATAGGGCTCTTTACAGATGAGAAATTAAGGTCAAGACACATTAAGGTCAAGATCCATAATCACACACCTAGTAAATGACAGAACGGGATTTTAAATTTGTACTTTCTGGTTTCATAGTTAGCTCTCAAACCACAACTTTAAGCTACTTTTGAATAATTAATTACTTTAAATAAATATTAGGCTTATAATTTCCCTAATTGTAATTTATCTATATCCTTTAGCACTTTGATTTTCTGGAAGTTTTAGTGAACAGCAGGTGGGGCCCAGAAGGAATAAAAACAAGTTGTGTAAGACTGTTAGATGTGGGAACAGGTCTGGCAAGCAGGGAAGTGGGGGTGACGGAGTCAACCGACGTGTATACAGACTCCGGAGACCAGGCTCGACAGCACACATCTTACTTTATGACAACTTTTGCAAGGCTTGTATGTGCTTTATTGATCAATCAGATAACTTCTTTCACATACTTCCTTGTTTCCAAATACTTCCTTACAAGGTCATAGGTTTGCAGTATGAAAAATGATAGGCTCACACTGTGGGCTATGCAAATGAGGTGCTTCTGGCTGAGTTATGTAATTGAGAAGTAGCTGGCTGAGCCAGCCTGCCCAATTTTCTTACAAGACTATTTTGTCCAGTCACATTACAGGACCAACTATCCAATCGTATTACAGGGCACTATCATACAATTGTATCTATTACAGGATCTTAGCTGTACTATGAGGAAGCTAGAAGCACTCTGATAGGCTGTGTTTCAGAGGTTAAAGTGGAAGGTTGTCAGATGAGCTGGCCTGGTGTCTTATTTACCTCAAGACCAGAATTTTTTCCAGGAGTTGTGGAAATGTGGGCTACTCAGCAGCTTTGACCTGATTCAAGACCGCAATATTCCAGGAGTCTTGGAAGTGTGGGTTCCAGGTACCTAAGGGTGCAGCTGCCCAGCGGCTTCATGATTGTTCCAGGAGATGCAGCAGCGCACTGCTTTCTACGCCTTTCCCCCAGATCCACAGGTCCTGTCAGGAACGTCCCCACAGCCAGAAAGCTCTTTCTAGAACTTAAGGTGAAGTACTCTATCTTTCTCAGCCTGGTTGCACAGATAAAGGGTTGCATCCCAGTGAGCTGAGAGAATAGTCTACTAGAGAAAAAAGATCAATGAGCTGACCTGCCAGATAGGGACTTGGAACCAAAGGTAAGCCTTGTTGCAAATTTTAATGCTTAAAGGAGCCCAGCAGGTGCACAAATTGGCCAGGCAGGCCCAGCGTAAGGCAAATAATAGTGTAATTCACAAATGTTTCCCCACTTCAGCATCAGTGAGTCAGGCAGCAATGTAGAGTTGAGGCAGGTTGGGATGTGGCTGCCTCAACCAAAGTGCTCAGCTCCCCTGCCAGTCGCTGACTGTTATTGGACCATGCAATTCTTCAAGGGAAATTGAAAATCTAGATACTATGTGTAACCCCCTGATCTGATTTCTTATATCCTCATGCTTTCAGATCAATGTTTAAATTTTCATTTAGAAGTAGCTTATGACTTACACAGCACTTTGTAAAACTAACTCAAAGCATTTTCACACACTCTTCAACTATGGGACCGATAGAGGAGGTTTGATTTTGGCATTTATGGATGTTGAGGTGGTTCACACAGGTCATTACCTTTACATGCTGTTTTGAACTTTGAACCTTGTCAAAATTGTTTTTTTAAGAGCCATCTTTGAGTGAAACAATGGTCCAAATGAACCAGGAGGTCTACTTTGACATCCTGCGCTCTGAAGAATTCAGTATGTTTTGGGGAGCACACTCCAAAAACAAGGCTGGGAGCGATGTTTACACTAAATCAGTACAGGCAGTCCTTGAATTATGAAGATCTGACATATACAATCTGTAGTTGTGACTCAACCATACTAAATCCCATTACATTTCACAGATGTACAATGGTCCTCAATAATAAATGCGTACTGCTTTGAGGTTTGTATAAAAACCTTATTACTATTATTACTATATTGTTATTTTAAATGTTTTAGAGTGTCTAAAAGTGTTTCTTTCAGTTTTTTTCTCCCTTCTTTCAGTTTTTTTATGTGTAGAAAGTTATATAATATACTATAGAAAGGGTTGAGCCCTGGTGGCATAGTGGTTGTGCGCGGAACTGCGGCCCACTGAGATGGAGATTCAATTCCAGCAGCAGCTCCACAGGAGCAAAGGCTGGGCCTCCTACTCCCACCACCAGAGGGCAGTGATGCCCAAAAAGCAAAACAAAACAAAAAAACCCAAACAAATATACTATAGCCTAAGACAAACATTTGAAGAATGCTAGATAAGATCCATAGTTCTGACTTATAAATTTATTTAAAGATGGATATAAAGATCAATAGGATTAGGCATCAGGCATCAAAGTCCCCAAACAAAAACAAACAAACAAAAAACATATCAATGGGAATGAGGGAGAGGGCAGAGTGGCGGCCCAAAGCCCATCAGTAGTCAGTTGGACACTCCCTGTCAGAAGGGCTACAAGGAAGAGAAAAGCCAGTCAGGATGCAGTATGGCACCAAAGAAACACACAATCTTCCTCTAGTTCTTCAATGCTTCCTCCTCCCCTACCCAGTGCCATGACCCCAATTCTATCTTACAAATTTGATTACATCAGAACATGTATAATTTTACAGATAAGAACTTGAAACCCAAAGAATCCAGAGCAGATAAACCTCCCAGTACCAATTAGGGGAGCAGTATACTAGGAGATTAAGAGTAGGGAGGTGAGTAAGGGAGGACAATAATTGACTTATGGTCCCCCCTCCCAGGGGGATGGATAGCAGAAAAGTGGGTGAAATGAGACAGCGGTTGGTGTAAGACATGAAAAAAAAAAAAGAAAGAGTAACTTATCAATTATCAAGGGGGAATGGAGGAGGCAGGGTGGAGGAGAGAGGGGGGAAAATGAGCTGATGCCAGGGCGCAAGTAGAAAGAAAATGTTTTGAAAAAGATGATGGCAACAGATGCACAGATATGCTTGACACAATGGATATGTGTATGAAGGGCTGTGATAAGAGCTGCAAGAGCCCCCAGTATAATAAAATTTAAAAAGAGATGGATGTAAGAACACAACTCATTTGTAATTGAGGAGCTGCCTGTAATTACTTAAATTCTTCTTCAAGACAAGGCATTGAGGAGTTGGCATGAAAACTCTTCCTGGGGGTGGAATTTTCTATGAGAAGAAAAGAAAGCTCTTCCTCTTAGTCCTTGTGTTCTTGAAACTTGAACGAATGCGCCACCATTTTTATTTATCAGTTCTGTTCCCATGTGACCTTCCAAACATTTGGTGCTGTCCACGAGGTTGGTGGTGGGAGAAAGGTGAAGTTATATGCTCTGCTGCTAAATATCAAAACCCCTGGGAACTCTAATATACGGTCTCCACGAGTTGGAAGCGACACATTGACAGTGGGTTGTATTTAGTCATAAAATATTAGCCTGATTTGCAAATTGTATATCCAATAAGCTTAAATACATTTCTATTCATTGAATCCAGGAGCAGGAATGGGAGTAGCCATACCAGGAGGGCAGAGGGAATGTGGGGTGAGGAGGGAGGAAGGAGGAACTGATTGCAATGATTAACACATAACCATACCCCCCCCAAGGAATGAGTAACAGAAACTGAGACACAGAGGTGGTATAAGATATGAAAACAACAATTTATCATTTATCAAGGGGCCATGAGGGTGGGGGTGGGGTAAAAGAAGAGCTGACACCAAGGGCACAATAGAAAATAAATGTCTAGAAAATAGTTATGGCAACATATGTACAAATGTCCTTGATGCACTTACTGTATAATGTGTGGATTATTACAAGAGTTGTAATAGCCCTTAATAAAACGCTTAAAAATAAAATTCTATTATTGACTTAATATGATATAGATTTTAACAATACTCAAAAGTCTAATATTTTGCCTTGGTTGCTTGATCATTTACTCTTTTCTTTTCTCTGTGAATGGAAGTTGAATTTTTAATAGACATGGGCAGAAGACCACTTCTGAAGTGACTTGCTAGTCCTAACTGATTTCATGATGCCAGAGTCTGGTCTTTGTGGTTGATTTGATCTCTGGAAACAATGGTTACATTTACTTTTTTTGTAAACACCGCTTCCAAATGTGTACTGCCCAACCCACTTTTCCATTTCTTAAAAGACATCAAACAGATTTATTTATTTTTAATTCCTTTGGTTTAATTGAGATTCTTGCTAGTGTGAGCATGATGGTGGGGCAGAAAGAAGGTAAAAGGAAGCAGAGGAAAGATTTAGGAAGCAAAGTTATAGAGGGAGGTATAAACATAGATATGTACATAAGTAAATGTATTAATTCATAAAGCAGAGGTATTGGTCTATGTACATATATTTATATGACAATACATTGAAGAAGTGGATAGACGTTGGGTCTCTGCTCAAGCCCTCCCTCAACCCAAGAACACCTGGTCCTAATTACCTGGCATTCTGTGATGTCCACCCTCCTGGCATGATCACTGAAGACAAAATTGGTGTATAAGCAAATGGAGCGATAAAAGCTGATGGTGCTATATCAAAAGATATAGTGTCTGGGGTCTTAAAGGCTTGAAGTTAAGTAAGCAGCCATCTAGTAGAGAAGCAATAAGCCCAATATACAAGAAGCACACCAGCCTGTGTGATCATGAGGGTGTCACTGGGACTGGGTAACAGGCAGCAGAAGAAAAAAACCAAATAAACAAGGCATATGGTTGAGAATGAGGGGTGTGTGTGTCAAAACAGAGACCCAAATCCCATCTGTAGACAATAGGACATCCTCTCACAGAAGGGTCACAAAGAAGGGATGAGTTAACCACAGCACAGTATAGCATTGATGAAACACACAATATTTGTCTGGTTCTTTAAGGATTCTTTATCACCTCCACTGTCATGACCCCAGTCCTGCCTTCCAATTCTGGCTAGACTGGAGCATGTACAGTGGTACAGGTAAGAGCTCACAGCACATGGAATCCATGTCAGATAAACCTCTCAGGAACAGAAATGAGATTATCCATAGGGGAAAGGTGGAAAATGAGAGTATGGATAGGGGGAAGGTGGCAGGGAAGGTTAGGAAGGGCAGACTGATTGCAAACATCTATGCATAGCCTCCTCCCCCCAGGGGGACAAACAACAGAAATGTACATAAAGGGAGACAGTAGTCAGTGTAAGATAGAAAAAAATAATTCATGATTTAGTAAGGGATCATGAGGGTAGGAAAGTGAAGGAAGGAGGGAGAAGAGAGCTGATACCAAAGGATCATATAGAAGATAAATGTTTAGAAAATGTTGATGGCAACATATGTACAATATATATGGATTGTTGTAAGAGCCCCTAATAAAATTATATTAAAATATTCTAAAATGTAAAGTAAAAATTAGAAACACATAATAGTAATGGTTGGCATAACGAATATCGTTCAATTGTACTTATGAAGAATGATTTGATAAGGCAAATGATTTGATAAAAATATGTATACATATATTTTCCGCAGATGAAAAAGCATACCCTACCAGTTATTGAAGAGGAAACCTAATAAAAGATATATTGCTTTGATTTTAAATTTGTTCTTATTGTGTTAGACCAATAAGTCGACCAGAGAAACAAATTCAGGGACACAAATATATGTACAAGGAAGAGTTTATATCACAGAGCAATTATATATTTAAAAAACATCCCAGCCCAGTCTGGATCAAATCCATATGTGTGATATTAGCCCATATGTCCAATACTAGTCTATAAATTCCTTTTCAGGCCCCCCCCCCCACCCTCACAGCACATGCAATGATGCAGAATGTGGGAAGATCACAGGCCGGTGGCTGAAAAGTCCTGTGGATCCAGTGGCAATAGAAGTAACTCAGGACTCTGGCTGCCATCAGCATTGCTCAAAGTGGCTTGTGAACTGGAAGGCAGCAGAACAGAGAGGGAGAGAAAGAGAGACCCTCCTCCAGAGAGAAAGACAGGAAGTTTCCAGAATCCTCATGAGGAGGTCATGTCCACCAGGAGGCATCATCAGACTGTCACCTGATGGACAGGCTAAACTCCCCCCTTTACTTTATTTATCAAGTTGACATGAAATCATGTAACTTCTCCCCTTATCTACATATTGGAGTTAAAATTTTTAGCACCAGGCTTGCAGAAGGCTATAGGTAACAGTGAAAGCCCAAAATCCATTTGCAGAGTCCCCACATGAATTAAGTCACCATTGGCTCTCTTTTGACCATTAACCAGGAAAGTGAATAGTCCTGCCCTCAGGCAGAATGCATTAAAAAGTGATTTACCATCATTTCTCTAGCCAGTCCAGGGAGGGACAGTCTTCTTTTAGGGACTTGCCTTGGTGTTTTCCTTGATAGAGATTGTGGTTGGTACTGGAGTCTTGTAGACATGACTTATGTCCTGATCACCTTGGTTGGAAGGCCCTGGACTAATCCTGTCAACTCTTCTCTCTAGCATAATATACATGTCCCAATCATGGTCTCATTCCCATTTCTGTAGTACCACTTGTAACTGAGATGTGTTGTGCTTCCACCAATCATGCTTCTGTGACAATTTCTTTTGACCTCCCATGTTCTATAATAGCTCTTGATTCACTGTAAAGTCTTTAGAAATCATTATAATATAGGACTCATGGTCTCCTTTATCCAGATGATCTGTCTTGTTTAAGAATTAATAATTTTTCTTAAGTTATGTTTGAGATGGGGTGTTTTTTGTCCCTAAAACACTAACGATCATCTAGCTCAGAAGCAGCAGAGCCCATGTGGAAGATGTACACCAGCTTGTATGACCATGAGGTGTCAAAGGGATCAGTTATCAGATCTAAAAATCATAACATTGGGTGCCCACCTTCCTGATCTGATCTCTGCTGACAAATGTGTGTATAAGCAAATGTGATGAAGTAAGCTGATAGTGCCCGGCTATCAAAAGATACAGCATTCGGGGTCTTAAAGGCTTGAAAATAAACAAGTGGCCATTTAGCCCAGAAGCAGCAAAGCCCACATGGAAGAAGCACAGCAGCCTGTGTGACGATGAGGTGTTGAAGGGATCAGGTATCAGGTATCAAAGAACCAACAATTAAGTCATTATAAATGAGGGGGAGTAAAAAAATAAAAAAAAAACAATAAATGAGGGGGAGTATAGATTGGGGACCCAAAGTCAGCAATAGGTGAAGTGACATACCCTTACAGAGGGGTTGCAGGGAGGAGATGAACCAGTCAAGCTATAGGGTAGCAACTATGAAATAAGCAACTTTCCTCTAGTTCTTAAATGCTCCCTCCTCTCCCACTTTCATGATCCTAATTCTACCTTACACATGTGGCTAGACTGGGGGATGCACACTCATACAGATAGGAGCTGGAAACATGGGGAATTCAGGAGAGATGATTCCTTCAGGACCAGTGGTGAGAGTGGTGATACCAAGCGGGTAGAGTAGAAAGGGGGAACCAAGTACAAGGATCTGCATATACCCTCCTCCCTGGGGTACGGACAACAGGGAAGTGAGTGAAGGGACACATTGGACAGTGTACAATATGACAGAATAATGACAATTTGTAGATTGTTAAGGGTTCATGGGGGAGGGAGAGGGACATAGGAGGGCAAATATGGGGAGCTGATACTAGGGGCCTAAGTAGAAGGAGGATGTTTCGAGAACGATGACGGCAACAAATGTGCAAATGTGATCTGTATATAATTGATGTGTGTATTGATCGTGGTAAGAGTTGTACGAGCCCCCGATAAAATGACATTCCACACATACATCCATTGTGTCGAGCACTTGTGTACATTTGTTTCCCTCTTTGTTCTTGAAACACTTGCTTTCTGCTTGAGCCCCTGGTATCCACTCCTCATTTTCCCACTCCCCTCTCCCCCATGATGATATAAAAATTATTATTATTTTGTCCTATCTTACACCCTCCATTGTCTCATTCCACCCACTTCTCTGCTGTCTGTGCCCCGGGGAGGAGGCTATATTTAGATCTCTGCAATATGGTCTCCCTTTTTACTCTACCTTCCCTCGAACCTCCCATTATCACCCTTCTCCCCACTGGTCCTGAGGGCTTCTTCTGTCCTGGATCCCTGTGTTTCCAGTTCCTATCTGTGCCAGTGTGCCTCGTCTGGTCCAGCTGGATTTGTAAGGTAGAATTAGGATCATGATAGTGGGCGGGGCGGGGAGGGGGAAGAGCGGGAATGGGGAATGTAGGAGGGAAGGAGGAAACATTTAAGCACTAGAGGAACGTTACATGTTTCATTGTTGCTACACTGCACCCTCACTGCCTCATCCCCTCCCCAATCCTTCTGTAAGGGAATGTCCAGTTACCTATAGATGGGCGTACAAAACCAAATATTAATGGTAAAAATCCAGACTCAAGTGAGAAAGCCTGCCAGAAAGTATTCTAGCCCAGTACCAATCAGTGATGGGCTGATTGAAATGGACCACAACCCAGTAGAACAGAGTAGAACTGCACATGCCATTTCCAAATCTGGACTTGTTATGGATGCAGATTGCTACATCTTTCTCCTGCAGTAGGTTGCAACCGTCAGCCTTTTAACAGTCAAGCGCTTCATCACTGTGCTACCAAGGACTCCTCTGAAAGGAGTGTTGCAGGGTTTAGTCAATCATGTCATGTACAATTAGCCAATGGTTGGTTGATCTCCTGTTCTTTTTCCCTCCTCTTCTCTCTGTAAGAGGAGCCCTGGTGCCATAATGGATACGTCTCCAGCTAATACTGTCCTGACCAGCCAGTCCCAAATGGAAGCAATCCTGCCATCTGCTCTGTAAGCCCCTGAATGCAAATAAAGTGATGTCTCTGACATTGGTCCCAAGGCAGTTTTTGAGTCTCTTGGACTTGACGTAAACAGGGAGTCTCTCTCTCTTTAGGGTTGTGAGTCCAAACAGCTCAGCTGTGGGAGAGATGCTAGTTTTCCTTGGGATTAGAACTATAATTTCATTTAATTTGAGGCATGGGAGAGGCATCTCCTTCTCTCTTGTGGGCCGATTAGGAAACCTTCTTTGATATGAGCACTGTGAGAGTCTGAAGGCACAGATTCTACAGTTAGGACCAGGGTAGGGTCAGATGTCATATGTCAGCAGCTTTCCACAAACATCTGGGGTAACTGGGACTTTTAGGATCTAACTGTGAGCCCTAGTGGCCATTTTTGGACAATGGAAAGGCCCCACTTTACACTTTGATGGTAAAATGTCATCGAGTGCAAGAGTAAAGAAAAAGGAGTCAGCTAGTTTGGGCATTCAGGTCTAGATATGAGTGAGAAGCTGGACATGAGTTAAAGAACTTTCTGGGAAGACAATCTGGAAGCTGTGACTCAGAAGGAAGTGCCCTGATGCTCAAAGAAGCCTTAAGGGGCACTTCCCTCTTCTGGGAACCTGGTTAAGCTTTGCAAAGAAAGCACATATATACTCCAAGTGTGCTGTTTTCAGTTTATGAACTAGGTTTTTGTTTTGTAATGAAAGGTTTCAGGCTGTGCACTTAAACCTCGAGGCTCTTAAGTATTATTTTCATGATTTTCCGAAGGAACTCAGCACCGATGTTTCAAAATTCTGGATGATATCTAGGGAAGCATGGAAAGAATTAAAGGAGGAGGGAAAGAGGGAGAAGAGAGAAACAATGGAACAGGACTTGAAGGGCCTCAAACCCAGGCCCAACCCCTTCCTTTTCTCTACAACCCCTTCTTCCTATTTACAACCACCCTGAGGCACTAACTTAGATTCTCCAGGACCCAACGTCTCCTCTCAGGCTTCACATCTTCCCCAAGGACCCATGGAAAGGTCTATAGTGGGGAAGATGGGCTTAGACTCCAGGGAGAATCTAAACTTGAGAAAACCATGGCAGTTTGAATCTGGATGAGAGACTCAGATGTTTTTGGATGCAGTCAGTGAGGAGAAGCTTGCAAAGGGAGCGACTGTGGCCAATCCAGGCCTCACACACAGAGTGAAGATAGGGCCATGGCTCTGGGGGGCGGGGCATGCTTATCTCGAGACCCATGAAAGCTCACATACCTTTAGGTTGTAGATTTTCCACCTTCTGCAGCAGGGATTTTTTTCTTTTTCTCAGAAATCCTGCTGTCTTTTTGGCCCTTTGCACGATGGACTCTGGTTCAGGGCCCAAAGAGGTCACATCAACAGACAGTCACTTCAATTTTAAGAGAAGACCCTCAATACTTAACCTCTACCCTAGCTGGAGTGGCATTGCTGAGAGATTCTCTTTCAACTTCGCTTTCCTGGGAAGCTTGAGGGAGAGAGACAGGGCATGGAGCAAAAATGCCCCTTCAGAAACCCTGTGCAGAACACACATGCCCACTCAGGAGTCTGCAGGTGTTCGCTTACACGTGTGTGTGCAAGATCAAGCATCACTGTACAAGACACTGGCTCTAGCAACAGTCTTACTGTATTTGTTGGGCCATAGGATGCAGTCCCCCACCCCCCAAAAAAGTGGGGGAAAAAACAAGCCTTAGAGTCCAAAGCTGTGGCACCCCAGAACATTTGTTTATGATTCTATGCTCCCACTTACTGTCTCCTGCTATTTGCATGCTATGGATTGCTTCTGTGTGCTAGCGTGGGCCCAGCAGAAAGAAGCCTTGATTTTCCTGGGCTCAAGGGTATTTGTGCCTTTGGGTCTCTTTGAAGCACTACAGAGACCAACAAAAACAAACCTTCCAGTGGTGTGTTTTTTCTCTTCTCCCATATTAGCACTATCTGCTAAGTCGACAAGGGCTGAGTAGGGCTGGTAGGTGCCTGCCTTCCCTGCAAGGACTCCTGGACAGCAGTTTGGGAGCTGGCACAGTAGAGATGGACCCTCACGCAGACTTTACCTGCCTCTCTCCATACTTTTCCCCGTAGCTCCCTTCCTAGTGAAACAGCATCTCGGAAAAGCTTGTGAGTGGAGTTTGGATTGGACTCTGTCAGGAAAACTGTGCCCAGAAATCTCTGACTCTCTGTGGAAATGGGTGGGTGGCTCAGGAGGGCATGCTCAACCTCCTGAGGAGTGAATGGAGTCATTGAAGTTTTCCCAGTGTGGGCCATGCCCAAGGTCATGACGGTTTTTTTTTTTTGTGTCCTCACTCAGGTCTAGAAGTCTGTAAGCAGAGTTTCAAAGCCTACAGGGCCTGGCCTGTCTTCAGCTTTAGCTAATTGTTCTGCACTACAAAATAGTTGCCTGGACAATTAACCAGAGAACATTGTCAGAGTTCACTTAGCTTTATGTGGATAATATTGGAATTGTCAAGAGTAATTCTCTCTGCTTCAGGATCCTGGCTTGTCAACTTGTGTTTATTTTGTGACAGCAGGAACCATGCTGAATTTGAGGTTGGTGATTTGAGTCTGTCATTTAGTATCTGTGTGACCTTGATCAAAGCAATTTACTATCTTCCATTATAGCTTCTATCCAATAGGATTATTGGGAGGAATGTGAATGTTAAGGTTGGTCATCTTGAATCTATTCTTAGGTCTGACTTGGTATGCCAAGAGTAACTTAAAACCTTGGCTTCTCACTCAGAGCGAGTTACTCTCCTAAGATGTCTTCTCTTCATTAGGTACATCCTGTTCTTGTCTATTTCCTGGGGCTGTGGTACAAATGCATGCTCTGAATTTATTACTCTGTATCAGGCACTAGACTGACTGGTAGTGGACAAAGAAAAGTAGGTTGTGGGTCTACCCTTGAAGGAGGCATGATAGTTAAAGTCTCCAGAGACAAGTGAAAAATTTAAATATAGTGGTGGGAGGAGGAGGCACACACTAGAATAAACAGCTTTTACAAAGGATTGGGGTTGAAATTTAGCTCCACCAATTTGTAACTGAGTGATTTGGGGCACGTCATACAGTCTCTAACTCTTTGTCTCCACAGACCAATCCAGGGTTATTATGAAACAAAATAGTAAATGAGTAGATTTTCTGAGGTTATTTTTCCGGTGCCCTAGAGACAACCTCCTCTTACTTTCTTGCAGCTCGTTCAACCAAGCAGCCCCATGCCACCCCCAACTTTCCTCCTGCAAAGTTAATTATGAGCCTCTCTTGGCTCCTCATCATATAGACAGCTTAAAAATACATACGCACAATATTTCCATTTACTCTTCTTTTATAGTTTCTTTCCAATCCTTTTTAAAATCAAACCTTTAAAAAACAAATAAAATCTCCACCAAACCATGCATTGTGTCTTTGTGCTGTCTCCATTTTTGTCCTGCTGTTGTTAGTTTCCATCAAGAGGGTTCTGATTTGTGGTAACCTCAGGTGATACAGAGGTTTCTGGCTGTCATATTTACAGAAGCATATTGCCAGGCCTGCCTCCCACAGTCTTGCTGTGTGGGTTTAAACTGTCAACATTTTGCACTGCCTAAAGGTCTCTTCAGGAGCCTTGCTGGCATGGATGAGGTGTTGGGTTGCTAATGTCAAAGTCAACAGTTGGAACCTAGTCACTCGTCAGAAGAAAGAAGAGTGGGACTTTGGAAACCTAGGGTTGAGGTAAGTCAGAATTGATGTGATGGCAAACAGAGAGGGACCTCTGAAATTTTTACTATCCTGTAAAGTTTCTATACTCATCTGTGGACTGAAAGCAATCTTCACCAAGGTGCTCAAATCCGGCCAGTGTTAAACTAGCAATAGTCATCTGTGAAAATAGAATTTTACTGGGGTACTCAGCTCCTTGCTTTTGATGTACTATTTGCTGGACTATCTGCAGTGTTTATTTGAACCTAAACCGGTAGTTCTCTTGGACTGGGGCTGGTCCACTTTTACAACAGTGTGAGCCACTTTCCTCCTGTTTCGATACAAAAGTAGAGTCATTGGCATATAGTTCACATATCACAAAATTTAATGGTTCAACCATATAACAAGATTTGTACAATGATTATCACCACTAGTTCTAGGCCATTGTCCTTTCTCATAATCATTTTTACAAACTACCAATATCCCCCCAACTTCCTCAGGCATTCCCCTAGGTAGTTATTAGTCCAATTACTGTCTCTGTAGATATACCTGTCCTGGATTTCATATACAGAATATCATACAAAATAAAGACAACAAACTACCACAACAAAACCATCAACAATGTCAAAATAAAACCAATAAACATCAAGAAAACAGGAAAGCAGAAACATTAAATCACCAAACAACTTTAAAATTAATCAAAAGAGGTCATATGGTAAAGGGTTACATGTTAACCTAGGTACCTTGGCCATTATTGACCTTACCATGCTCTTTGACAGTGAGAGTCATTTTCTTTCTTTCTTTTAAATTTTTTTAATAAATCGTTTTATTGGGGGCTTGTATAACTCATCACAATCTATACATCCATCCATTATATCAAACACATTTGCATATTTGTTGCCCTCATCATTCTCAAAACATTTTTTTTACTTGAACCCTTGGTATCTGCTCCTCATTTCCCCCCTTGATCCCCAATGTCCCTCCCTCCTTCCCTCCCTCCCTCATGAATCCTTGATAATTTATAAGTTATTATTATTTTTTCATGTCTTACACTGACCGATGTCTCCCTTAACTCACTTTTCTGTTGTCTGTCCCTCAGGGAGGGGGGGTGATATGTAGATCATGGTGATCAGTTCCTCCTTTCTCCCCCATCTTCCCCTTCCCTTCTTGGTTTTAGAACACTTGTCCCCTTGTCTGTGGACTTGTTAACACCACTTCCTTTCCCCTTCTTCCCCCTCTTCCATGTCTCCTCCCAGCCTTCCCAACTGTTGGTCCTGCTGTTTATTCCTCCAGTTTGCTTATTCCAGGTATATTCCCTAGATAGAGCTTAAGAAAAAAATAATATGCACAAAAACAAGACAGAGCAAAACAAAGCAACAAAAGAAAAAACTAAACAACAACAACAACAACAACAGCAACAACTACAAACCAATGACAAAAAGATAAAAACTTGTAAATAGTTCAAGGTCTGTTTGTTGAGCTTTAGGAGTGCTTTTCAGTTGAGTCTGACGGGATGTCACACCCTGACCCCAGAGTCTATTTTTGATATTCACTCAGGACTTCCTTGCATGTGTCCCTTCCCTCAGCTGCAGCTTCAGTGCTGTCCTCTAAATTCTTCTGGGGGAAGGGTGACTGTCCACCTAGTTGGTATTGGGGCTAGCCCCTCATCCTATTCTCTCACAGACAGCCTGGGACTTCATGGTAGGTCTTAGAAGGTTCCTTTAAAGTGCCTTCAGTGCCATCATCTTGGATTTGTCATTCCCAACATAGTCAACCATGTGGTTGTCAATTCAAAGTGGCCAAAGCCAATCCGTTTTGGCTCATTAATGCCTACATACAGGGGTCCTCAAACTTTTAAATCATGGGGCCAGTTCACTGTCCCTCAGACCATTTGAGGGCTGGACTATAGTTAAAAAAAAAAAAAACTAAAACAAAACTATGAACAAATTTACTGCAGGCCCGGGAGGAGTTGGCTGTTAAGCAGGACAGCAGCGGCAGCAAAAATACTTGGCAGTCTGGATAAATGTCCTCGGCCCCGTGTCAATCTTTATGCATTTCATTTCATTTTTGATGACGTCTCACTTTCCTAAATTAATTCTTCTTACATTTCACATTCTGATTATTACCGTAGGTTTGCAGTGGTTTCTTCTCACTTTGAGTCATGACCCATCATCAAATGAAGGCCCTGAAAACTTTCCTCCACCTATGTCATTAAAGGCCACTCTTTGGAGGAAGAGGAAGTTCTCCTCAATCATATTTTGAATGCCTCCCAACCTGAGTGGCTCATCATCTAGCACTTTATTAATAGATTTTAGTGGCCGATTCCTCAGAAATTCCTTCTTTATAGTCTGCTCTGAGTCTGAAAGCTCAGTTGACCTATACACCATGGATGATCTTGCTGGTATTTGAAATATCAGTGACATAGCTTCCAGTATCACAATAACATCTAACCCACCACAGTATAACAAACTGACAGTGAGGGGTGGATTAAAGGTATTAGCATTAAATCTTTACTCTTGGACTATTGTGAGTATATGTGAGATAAAGTAAATAAGCTTTCCTAGGTTCTCCTATCATCCTCTGTGTCCTCCAGAACCAACATTCCTGATGTGGCAGAAATAAGTGTAAGGGTTTACTCAATGTTCTCTATTTTACCTTTCTAGGAGCTAATATCCATTGCAATGACTCTACAGAATTCACAGAAAAGATGCAGAATTAAAGAGCTTGTTAGGGAATTTAACCAGCTGTAATGCCAGTGAGAAATGCTCAGGGTTTAGCTGTTTATTAGGACATGTTACAAATTTCTATCCATTACATGGGCTTATCATTCTGCTGTCTCAACCTGCAGGCAATCATCTTAAACTCTAGGGGTCAGCAAACTTAGCTTCTGAATTAAGTGTCCAGAGGCACCTCAGGTAAATAAGTCTCAGCCCCAAAGACTTCAGCTCCATTTCTTTGCATCAGCAAGTTCAACATCCCCCCTATCATATGCCCAGAAGCACTCCCTTCTGAAAGTCAAGTCCTGCACCAAAGCACTCAACTGTACTTGCTTCATAGGTTGGTAAACCCATCACTCTGTTTCATGTTAAAGCTCCTGGCTCTTCTATTCCTCCTCTGATATTATAGCTAATCCTCTGGATCCAGGAGGTGCAGGAATCTTGGGTCCAGAGGATGCGCTCCACTCCTGGCCCTTGCTAGTAATGGGGTTCTCTCCTCCTATGTTTCAGAGGGTTCATTTTATACACAGCAGGAAGGCACATCAGAGAATGCTGGTGACAATTACACATAGGTGAATTCTTTCAGTATCTTTCCCCCACCTTCTTAGCAAACCCACGCATGGAAAGGTTAGTTTGGTGAGCGTTAAAGATTTGGGCTAGAAGAGCCACAATAAAGAATTCATGGCCCTGCAATAACTATCATATATAAACACACGCACACAAAATCTTGAATTTGGAACTGGAATGGGAAATATTCGTATGAACTGATAAGGCATTTTAACTTATATAAAATAGAGTGTGCATTTGTTTGTATTTGAAGAGCTATAGCACAGGGGTATTCCTGGCATCTAGTTGAGATGTTGAAGTTTCATTTTTCATAAAAAGAAATTAGGGCTCTTTGAGGAAATGGATGGTCTCAGGCCCCGGGGGAGAAATGTGCAGTTGGACCCTGGAACATCTTGCAACACTCATTGATGAAGAGGCCATCAAAGATGACTAAGTCATGTCAGAAGACCTCAAGATCCATGCTGAATAGACTCCTGCTGGTTAAGATGGGATAAGCTCAGCCACAAGCAGAGTCATCACTTGAGCCGGTTGAAATATATCAAACATGTAAATCAGGAGTCACAACTCATTAAAAGTGTCAATCTCTCACCTTTTCAAGATTTTAGGCCATAGTCTTTAAATGTGGTAAATAAAGGGAAATAATCATTATTTCTGTCTTTCTTATTTGAACTGTACCACTGTGTAATCAAATTATAGATGATAGGAAGTGTCTGTTTATAAATGTATTCAAATTAACAAGTGAAAAATAGAAGGAAAAATATTTCCACTTGAAATTAATTAATGTGCTGGACATGGATGAGATAATCAAATATTATCTACATTTGGGTGAAAGAACACAGTACCTCCTATATGGGTTTCATAGGACTGAAACTCATTCTGACCCATCTCCTGAATGCAGCTGTCAGTTTGCAAAATAAAAAGAGAGAGAAGCATTCTAAAGTGAATCATGACCTCTGAATCAACAAAATGTAGATTATCAGAAAGTTCAGGTCAAATGTCTACCGAAGATAAATCAAAAGGGAAAAAATCCCAAATACATCTTTAAGTTTAAAAGAGATCAAAAACTTATAACTAAAGTTTTGAAATGTTAAATTATCGTATTTAGGGATGAATACTTGGTGATAAAATCAAACACAAGGAAAATATAGAAACTAGGATAGTGGCTACTTTTCTGGGAAGAAAAGAGTTGTGATAGGGATGGCCACTTGGTAGGAATTCTAAGGTGGTTGACAAAATTCAGTAATGTGGTAGTGGGTTGTAGTTAATGAATGAAGAGTGCATTATCTTATAAATTAATTTTTTTAACTTTTATGTTTTAGTGTTTTATTTCACAGAAAAGGGTTAAAATAAGCCTAACTCATACTAACAAGTTCTTCTTCCACACTCCATTTTTCATTCTGCAAACTAGTCATTTATCTGACACTATAGGGCTACCTCTCCATCTTCATGGAGTTGACCTGGAATATCCCTCTGAGGTAACCTCACTAGTAAAAGGTAAAGTTGACTTTACCTTTGCATCTCTGCATGGTAGATTCTGAGTCCTGGCTCTTTCCACTGTATTACCTGTTCTTCTCTCATAATCCAAGTAAATTCAGAAGTCTACCATGGTCTACTCTTTATCACATTTTAGGTGATAAGTCCTTCAGGTAGGCTGCATGGAGGGCATTTCATTTCTGGAAATTCCCCTCTCATCCCAATTTTCTTTTGGGGCTTTGATCTTTAGAATTTGGGACAGTGCTCTGTGTAGGTTTATTGACTTTTTCATTTCTCTTCTTCCTCTTGGCAATACAAGAAGTGCTAATCTTCTTAGTCTTAACTTCAGGCAAGGACACACACTATGTAATCTGGCACCCCTTTCAGTTTTGTGGTCACTCATTTGACAGTTGGGAAAGATGATTATTCCAAGGAAAGGTGAATAACTGGCTTTATGTTCTTTCATTACACAACTAGTGTAGTGAGTGACTAAGAATCAGAGTTATAGTAGAAATAGACTAGGGTTTCGCATTAAAGGATTTTTTTAAACCTCAAATGTTTAGCTGGACCCAATCTCTTCTCTCCAGTTCTTATGTAGTGAACTCCTCTTGGAGGACCCCCAGTGTCTTCTGTCATCAGCCCCCTGATGCGATAGTCTCAGTCTGTGAGAGAGTAGTGCCCTGCTTTGGAAACTCAGCAGGGAAAAGGCTTGAGCTTTTCCCTCCCAGAAACTTTGTAGGTCTTTGAGCATATTTACCCACTTTTACTCCAGAGATTTGCTTTAGCTATGGAGGATCTTGAATAAGCTAGCCTTTATCCAGCCTCTAATCATAGGTCTGATGACCCCATTTCTCCAGGACAGTGGGCACTTACTCACTTTGCAATTGCATAATTAAAAGAGCTATTAAATGATTCCTACCATGATAATAAAAATCTGCTCAGAGGTAGCCATCTGCAATCTAGATGTGAACGATGCTGTTGAACTCTTTAGTTCTTTATTACTGCACTATATTACATAATGTAAGTAATAATGGGGTGGCTACTAAGGATTCCAGTATTCTTATGAACCAAAGCATGTATAACCTGATTGGCAGTAGCTATTTAGGGTTATCATGCTGATTTTAAAAATTGTGATAAAACTATATATACACCAGAACATTTGCAGTTCAACAATTTTGATATGTAAAATTCAGTGACATTGATTATATTCTTCTTGTTCTGCAACCGTGCACACTATGATTTTCTATGTTGTTCTACATCCATTCATGCAAACTCAAGGTCTCCTAAGCAAGAACTTCCCTTTTTCCCACGCTCCTAACCCTAGTAAGCATTAATGTTTATTCTCTATATCAAGTTGATTTATGTATATTTTGTAATAAGGTAAAACATTTAATATTTTATCATGCATCTTATTAATTATAGGTATATTATTATTAGGTTTTTAAAAGCATTTAAAATACTTTTATTGGGGGCCTCTTACATCTCTTATCACAATCCATGCATTCATCCAGTGTGTCAAGCACATTTACACATATGTTGTCATCATCATTTCAAAGCATTCTCTTCCCACTTGAGCCCCTGATGTCAGCTCCCCATGTCTTCCCCCTCCCTTCCCTGTCACTCTCCCTCACAAATCCTTGAAAAGTTATAGATTATTATTATTTCCATATCTTACATCATCCTTCATCACCCCTCACCCACTTTTCTGTGGCCCATCCGCTGAGAGGGGGCTATAGATTGATCCTTGTGATCAAGTCTCCCTTTCTCCCCTAGCCATCCGCTAATCCTCCTGGTATCTCCACTCTCATTGTTGGCCCTGAGGGGTTTATCTGTCCCGTAAGGTAGAATTGAGGTCATGATAGTGGGGAAAGGAAGCACCAAAGAACTAGAGGAAAGTTGTTCCATCGGTTCTATACTGCACCCTGACTGGTTCATCTCTTCCCTGTGACTCTCCAATGAGGGAATCTCCAATTGTCTACAGGTGGGCATTGAGTTTCCCCTTCCTCTTCACATTGAGTATGATTATGTTATGGGTTTTAGATGCCTGATACCTGATCCCATGGACTGGACTGCTCATGACCACACAGGTGGGTGCGCTTCTTCCATGTGGGCTTTATTGCTACTCAGCTAGATGACCGCTTGTTTATCTTCAAGCCTTTAAGTCCCTAGATCCTATAACTTTTCATCACTGGGCACCATAAGCTTTCTTCATCACATTCGTTTATTCACTTATTTTGTCTTCAGCAACCATGTCATTCTGTGAGCATCACAGAATGCTGGATTATTATTAGATCAAAGTGTTCCTGGGTTGAGGGAGCGTTTGAGTTGAGGCCCCAGTATCCATCTACAACTTTAATTCTTAACATATATATTAGTTTTTTAAAAAAGATTACAAATAGAGGACCCAAATTGCCATTACTTTCTTGTACCACGAGTGATATGGACAATCTAGATAGGGGAACTTTGTTTATCTAGTTGATAAAACATTTACCAATTCAACAGTTTGTTCAGGTATCATTTTGTGACATCGATTGCATTCTTTGAGTTGTGCTCTCATTTTCACCTGCTTTTTCTGATCTGGTCCTCCCACGAATAGCATAAAGACATCGCCCCTTATGTTTCCCATGACCAGAGTGCTCCGTGTCTTACATACTTAGGAAATGTCAGGAGAGACCAGTTCTGGAGACATATATCATCAGTTATAAAGTAGAGGGGACAGCAAAAAAAGAGGAAGAGCCCAATGAGATGGGTTGACACAGTGGCTGTAACACTGGACTCAAGGATAGGAATAATTGTGAGGGTGGTTCTGTTGTGTAGAGGGTTATTGTCGGTCAGAACTGATTGGATGGCACTTAACAGCAGCAGCAGCAGCAGCAACAGCAACAACAGAGTTCCTGTCTAAGCCTTTGAGTTGTTGCTGTTGGATTTCGTCAATATAGTTCTTAAAAGAGCATCACGGTCACAGCAGGCCCCTTTAACGACGAACTAGTGTTTGGCTTTTAAGAAGACATCTGGAATATTTTTCATTTAAGATTTAAGGATTATTTGAGGGCAACAGCTTCAGAGGTTCACATGGACTTGATAATGCCAGACAGTGTGGAATACATGAGCATTTGAACTTCCGTTCTTCATAATTCTTTAGTAGAATCTTTCATCAACATGTTAAGTCAGGGTAGTCAAGTAATTTTTTCCTGATCGCATGGCAAAGGAGGCAGTTGGAGACCTGTGTTACCTGTGACACCGAACTAGAATATACTTTTTTAGGCTGCTGATGGTATTCAGTATCAATCCTCACTGCTGGTGACTCCATGTGGGCAGAACGATGTTCCGTGGGGCTTTTAATGACTAATTTTTTTTCAGAAGTAGACGTCTAGACCTTTCTTCCACTCTATGAGTCACTACCCTAATTTTTATGTATCTACCTAATCTTTTTCCCTATAATTTATAAACCTATATACACAATTATAAATTAAGAGCAGAATTATATTTCTGCCTCAGCTCAATAGTTCCATGACTTAACTTCTCATCTTATATAAAGGACTTAAAATAGTTTATGGAAAATTGGAATGAAAAGACAATGAACTCTTGAAGCTCCCCTCACATACATTTAACTTTATATTAGTACCTATAGCCCTATCTTATTCTTTAAAATTATAGTCTCAGTTTAAATGGAATAAACTAACCTTTGCTTTATAGAATAAATGATCTTTGTTTTATTTAACTATCACTCTCAAGATAGGTTATTTTGATTGCTTCCAAGTTTCCTCTCTTATAAACGTTGTTGAAGGGGACATTCTTTGAAACTTGTGTGAATGTTTTGAAAGAATTCTTGGGAAGTGAAATTGGGAGGTAAAAGGGCTTGTGGTTGATATGTTAAGTGCCGTTAAAACTGTTTCTTACTTACAGCACCTTTATGTACCACAGAACAACATACTGCCCAGTCACACACCCAAACCATCCTCACAACCATTGCTTTGTTGCAGCTGCTTTATCCCATCGAGAATCTCTCTCTTTTTCACCACCCTGCACTTTTCCAAGTCTCACGCCCTTCTCCAGAGTTTGATTCTGCCTAGGAACAGGTACAAAGTATTTGAGACAAAGTTTATCATCTGTGCTTCTTAGGAGAATTCTGGCTATGATTATGGATAGTTACCATCAAATTGCTTTTCTAAGAGTTGCTCCAGTTGTATCTTTACTAATAGTATATAAAAGTGTTTGTTTTCAATATTCTTACTGACATTAGATATTGTCAATATTTAAAAATTTTGCCACTTGGTGGATGAAAATAATATTTCACTTTTCTTTGTTTCCAGAGAATTTGCACACACTTGGATAGGATTCTTTTCTTCTATTTTCTCTTTAACAGTCTTTTGTTCTTGTCTTTTTACTTCCTTGTTACTTGTTTCTCTTTATTATCTCATTAGTAAAAGCTCTTTAAATACTTTGTTAAAACCTTCTCTCTCATATGCTATTGGAACAGGGATCAGTTTGCCTCCATTCCAAATGTGCCTTTGCAGATTGAGAAAACTCCACGCAAAGCAGGCACAGCCTCTCTTGACCTCTAAGCAGGGGTGACTTAAATCGATTGGGGTACTTTGTAAAAAAGACTGTGCCAAATGTGGTTGGCTAAGTGCCTTGTTCTCCTTCCCTTGGGAGCCATTATGCCTAAGAGAGTGTATAGGCTGTGGTTCTCCTTTATACCAGAGGCCTCTTATGTGGGAAAGGTCTGTGAGGGCCCAGGGGTAGCTGTGAATGAAGGATTGTCTGATACTGTTGAGCTGGGGTCAATTCGCAGTGACCCTCATGCCCAGCAGAACCTAAAGCTCTGCCAGGTCCTGTGTAGCCTCCTACTTGTAGCTATGACTGAGCCCATTGTTGCAACCACTGTGTCAGTTCATCTTACGGAAGGTCTGGATACTAGGTAGGTTTATTTTGGGGGTTCAGTATCACAAAATTATTTTATGTAGATATAAGCTTTATTTCTACTATCACCTTTCCAGTAAAAAGATATTTAAATGTTCCTTTGCATAGCCTTAAAAAAACTGCCAAATTTTTATTTGAAATGGCTTCTAATTTAAAGAAAAGTGTCACAAAAACAGAGAACTCTCACATGCCATCCACTTAGATTGCCCAGTTGTTAATGTTTTACCATATTTGCTGTATTTTCTCTATTTTGATAATTATTTTATTTTATGCTATTGTCTGTAAATGTAGTCAGTTTTTCTTAAAAATAAGGACACCCAAGTTACGGCACTATCATCAAAACTGCACCAAGGGTCCCAGCAGTGGAGCAAAAGAAGCAAACAAAAATTAAAATTCTGGCAAGAAAAACATTATCCTTTTTATGTTTTGACTTTCTTTCCGGGATTGTATGACATTTAGTATACTTATCTCTTTAGTCTTTTCTGGAAAAGCTCACTCCTTTATCTCCAGGCCAAGAGAAGAAGTTCAATAAATATTTGTTGAATGAATTAGCATTTGCTACTTTAAACACTAATTCTAAAAGAAAAAGGAAGCTTCTGTAACAAGGTGATGAGGAAACTCAAGCAGAAATAAAAACAGGCAAGGACTGTTGTTCTTTTCTCCGAAGAACCCCAAAGAAATGCTAAGCTAGGAATCAACAGTCCGAAGAGGATGGACTTGTCCAGAACATGAGCATAAGAATATGAAATTAAGTGGAGATTTCTGGAATGACCCAGGCTAGCCATTTCCTAATACTCTCAATGCTTACCAAGTGAGAAGTTGAAGGGTTTCTCCTGGGGTGAATGAGTGGACAATGAAATATAGCAGAACTGAGGGTAACACTGGACCTTCAGGTGGTTGCAGTGAGAAAGAGAACAAAGGGTGTCCTGTAGAGAGGTCCCCCGTTTGCTTACTTGTTCTACATACACATGTCCACACACTTTAAAGAGAAATGCTTTTGTCAGCGTTCTTATCTCCTTTGCCCTTTTAGGCCTTCCAGGAAAGGGAAAAGGCATCAACTCTGGAAAGTGACTTACCCAAAACTGAAGAAGCCTATTCAAGAAATGGATAGCATCATATTAAAATAATTTCTTTTAACGATTTTGGGAAAAGGAATAGTTTAAAAAAAATCAAGATGAGTAAGTAGGAAACTGATGTGTAATGGATCAAGCTTACAAAAATTGTCATTACTTTGAAAAGTTGCTGGATATTAGATCCGTAAAATTAGGATTGTTGCTGTGAGGTGCTGTCAAGTTGGTTTTGATCCACAGAAACCTCTGTACCATCGAATAGAACACGGACTGCACCCATGCCATCTCACAGTTGTTCTGTTTCAGTCCACCATTGCAACAACCATGCCCACTGCCCCTCAATGAAGGTCTTCTTCTTTTTTGTTGTCCCTGTATCAAGCACGATGCCATTTCCAATGTCTGGTCCTTCCTGAGAATTTGCTCAAAGTATGTGAAACAAAGCTTCCTCATCCTGACTTTTAAGGAGCATTATAGTTATACTTTTTCCAAGACAGATTTTTTTTTTTTGCTTTTCTGGCTGTCCAGGAAATTTTCAGGATTTTTTTGCCAGCACCATAATTCAAATGCATCAACTATTTTCTGACCTTCCTTTTTTATGTGATGAATTGAAAATATCAAATCTTAGGTCAGGTGCATCATGAAGTCTTCCATGTTACATTTTTACTCTTTTGACACTTGAAAGAGGTCTTTGGCGGTAGATGTGCCATAATAAACAATTGATGATCTGTCCCGCACTCTCCTCCCTGGCCTTGTTCTGACTGATTGCTGCGGAACCTGTTGTCCATCAGCTCTTTGCGCAGATGTAGTAGATTTGGTTCCTGTGTGCTCCATTAGGAAGACTCCACATGTGTCGTTGCTGTACAAAAGTCTATCACGTTGTCTCAGGTGCCCCATATTCTCTTTCTTTTCTCCTCCTTCTTCTTTTTTGGCTTTTCATGATGAGTTGGTGAATTGAGTGAAGGTTTGCATCAGTTTTTCATTTAACGTTTTATTGTATCTCAGAGTGCAATCCCCATAATATTACATCCCATATTCCACTTCCTCCCCATGTTTCCTCTTTGTTTCTTCACTCTTCTGAACTTTGTTCTTGGGTAAATGCCTCCTTGTTGATCTCAGATAATCATATTGACTGTTCTAAGGTACGCATACCTCACTCATGTCATCATTCCCATGAGAGGCCTTGTCTGTTGTGTGCCTGACAATTGAGCTATAGGGATGAGTTCAATTCCAATCTTGAAAACTGGTTAGGAGCCTAATCTTGGGGATTCCATATATAACCAGGAAACAAATCATCCTTCATTGTTCCAAGCCTCCACATGCAGTTATTATCAATGCATCTTGAATGCATGTTTGATCAATCTCAGAATGCCAAAGTCGGCAAAAACTTCAGTTTCTTCATCTTTCACCTTAGTAGTTGGTGTGTAAATTCGAATAATAGTCATTTTAACTGGCCTTCCTTGTATGTATATGGGTATTATTCTATCACTGTCAGCAATGTATTTCAGGACAGTTCTTTTTGATGATAAAAGTGATGGCATTTATCTTCAATTGGTTGTTCCCAGTAGAGTGGGCTATATGTTTGTCTGGTTAGGAAGGGTCAGTACCTGTTCATTTCAGCTCATAAATTCCTAGGATAATGATCTTTATGTGTTCCACTTTATTTTTGGCCACTTATGATTTGCCTACATTCATATGTTATATGTTATATGTTCTGTTTTCTAATTGCTAATGAATATTTGCAACGGTATGTTTTCTTTTTGATTCATGTTACATCAGCAAATGAAGGTCCTGAAAGCTTTTCTTCACTGTGTCATTAAGGTAGATTCTTCTTTGGGGAGGCAGTTCTTCCTTCCCCAGTCATGTTTTTAGTGTCTTCAGTCCAGGGGGTCATCTTCTCTCATTGTAGCAGGCAAAGTTCCATCGGTCAAACTTTTTAAGGAGTAGATCTGCTAAAAGCTTTTCACTGGCCAATTTTTTTTAAAAAAAGGAGTAGATCTCCAATCCTTCCTAATGTGCTAGTTTGGAAGCTCTGCTGAAACCTGTCCACCCTGCTGGTATTTGAAATATTGGTGACATATTCCAGCATTATAGTAACATGCAACCCACTGCCAAGTGATGGTGGGACTGACTTATGGATCTTCCAAACTAGGGGAAGGCACCCCTGGGTGGTGGAAACAGTCACAAGCTTGGCCACTGGCTAAAAATTCAGCAGGCTACATCCACTCAGATGTGCCTCAGAAGAAAGACTTAGTGATGGATGCTCATTGAAAAAACTCAACTCTGAAACAGATGGAGTTGCCAGGAGTCAGAATGGACTTAGGAACTATTTCTTTTTTCTTTTTTAAAGCTGGTAGAAGGAACAGGAATAGCAACAACCAAAAAAATCAATCCAGCAAAGGTTAGGAAAGCACAAGCCAAACCAAACCAAGGCAAAAACACAGCTCCCCCAAACTACTAAGAAGACATAACAAATAAATGGCAGGTTTAGAAAGCGAACTGCTGTCATTGATTTCTTTTTAAATAGACACATTGATAAAAAGTGAGACAGAGGTGGGAAACAAAGCAGTGATTAGAGAATTGCTAGGTAGATGGGATGAGAATTGCAATACCTGAAAAAGTAGAATGCAAGGACAAAATAATTAAAGGAGAGGTAAATATACTTCTTAACACAAAATAGAAAAAAATTACCAAGGAAAATAAAATTGTTATATCCATTTAAGCACCAAATTTATATTTATATTGAAACAGAGCAAAACCTGTTATGAGTATGAAGAATAGCTGGCAGAAGTATCATCTCTGTAGGAGACATCAATCACAGTAAGTAGTAATTCATGTGGAAAAAATATGATTTTGCTTAAGAAGGATTTGTGTAACAAAATAAAAAGTCTTCTTTGACTGTTGCACCAAAAGACAGTGAATAGACATTCTTTTGAGCACACAAAGGACTTTACAAAGCCCATGCAATGTTATGCACCAAACAAAATGTCAATCAATTCTCCAAAGAAGAAATTATATAGAATACACTATCTTACTACAGTATGATACAAGTTAGAGAGTAGAAACGAAAGGGAAATAATAATTACAATAACAGCAATAATACCCAAACCTCTAGAGCAGAACAGAACAACCACTTCAATAATTTGTATAATTAAAAGACAACTGAAACAAATTATGGTTGTTTGGAAATATATGGTACATGAACTCTGTACATCTTTACTTGCATTGCAACCAATGTGGTTTTTAGTGCTTTTATGAGACAATAACAGATAGCAAAATGTAATTCAAGTTTAGAAAGTAGAAATGGCCAGTCAAACAAATTACAAAATAAAAAGAAGTGAACTAGTAGACATGATACAGAAATTCTTTACAATTTTTTTTTTAAAAAACAACCTCAACAAAAATATCAGTGTTAGCCCCAAGAGTCCTGTGTCTTATCTGAAGTGCAGATCATTCCTATCTCTGTGACCCATGACCCTCCGATTGGACAGTGGAGTCTCCTTGATCCCTAGTGTCGTGTCCAGGGGTGTCCCCAACAACTTCTCTTCCCAGTGTTCTGTCTACTCCTCTCCAATGATTTTCCATCGACACCCCAATTATTCCTATTCCTTCAAGCGAAACTGATTCCTAGATTGTAGCCTCCCTTTTTGCCTCAAGAGTCTGGAGAAGTTCGAGTATCATGAGCATGACCTACCTGAGCAATATAGGTTTCCAGTTCCTTGACCTCATCACTTCAAGTGAATCATGCAATCCTTATCGCCCAGAGTTATTTACTTAAGAAAACGTCTATCCTCTGGCCACCACGTCTTATCCTTCAAATTGTCTCACTTAGATACCCTTTCCCCCCAAGTTTTGCATCCTTAGTTCCCCCTCTCCTCTTTTGACTACTCTAGTCTTCACTTATTTTTCTTTTCAGGTTATATCATGTGTGCCACCACTTAGAAAACTGTTTTGCCAAGATATGCAACTCTCTGGCCTTATTTTATGTTGTCTGATAAAACTTGTCCATCCAATTATCCACTGTATAAGGTCTTATTTGAGAGTTACGTATCCCAAGTTTTGAATAACCTCAGCTCTATGAAGACTTCATAGACATGATGGTTCTAGGAAATCTGAGTTGATTCTTAGCAAGGGTCAAGTGTTTCTAATATCCCCAAATGAGGAATATTGAGAAGGGAAGAGACTTGGTTGAAAACAGTTTGGTTCTATCTATACAAAGTTTTCTATTCTTGCATGGGCTGATAAAATAGCTCACTTAGTTCATTAAGAACAACAAAACTCAATAAAATCTATGTTAAAAAAAGAACAGCAAAACTTTGTATTGTGAATTGAATGAGTGCTTATAGGTATTGCAGCAAATAGTTTGTACACATTCTGCTTCATTTCATTCATTGCAACTCCCTTTAGTGTAGCATCACCCATCCTACAAGTTTCCAGTTTCCATGCCTTCTTGTTTCCTATCCCTTCTCTTGTAAATGCTGCCCCCTTGAACACAAAAGATTGATTGTTTTAAGGTCTGCTTCTCTCATGGTGATGTTATTCCTCTTATAGATCTGTCTATTGTTTGGCTGAAAATTGAGCTACAGGGGGTGAGTTGAGTTCCAGATGTGAAGAGTAATCAGGACCATTGCCTCAGGGGTTCTGCCAGTCTCTATCTGACCAGCCAAACTAATTTCTTTCACAATTTGAAGTTTTCCCCCACATTTTTTTCTCCCACTCTATCTAGGACCTTCTAATACGACCTGCTTCAGACTTAAAGGCCATTTTGAAACATGAGTTTTTCACATATATATTTTTTCTTTTGTTTCCCTAACCCTAACTTTAACCTTAAAGATATTTTTGAGCAAAAGATTCTATTTTGGAATAGATGTTTTGTTTCCCATCACAAATTTAAAAGGGTTTTTGTTCACTTAGAAATAGGATTTCTGGTTTATTTGTGAGAAAATAGCTCTTCTTACCTTGTCATCATCTATCTTTGACTTGGCCTTGTTAAGGATACTGATGTTTATCCCGAAGCCTAGAAATTTGGTGACAGTAATAGTAGATTTCTGAGGCAGAATAGTTAGACTTAAGAGTCTCAAAGATGAAGACTATGAAATGTCTTGGTAGCAAAAATATTGAGCTTATGTAGTGAATGTGACTTTGGATGTTCCTATAAAGGAGAAGTGACATAGATATGAGGTGGAGGAAGTTGTTGAAAGACTTAAATGTTTTATTTTATTTTATAGGAAGATATTATAAGATGGAGTCTTTAACGGGAGTAAATAGAGGTATTTACTTTCCTCTATGTTTGGCCATTGGAGCCTGTTTTAAAACCACTGATTTAGCTTGAATTAAATCTGGCTTCTTTCCAATCTCTAGCCTTGTGACCCATCCTTTAAATCGCTGGAGGCACCAGGGAGTCAGGCCAAGAGACATGAATTGCCAATTTCCTCATGGAAATAACTTGGACAACTTGGATTTTATGCTCCTGTGAGTTCATGTATGAACAGGGACTGGGGGAAGGTGTGGAGATAAGGAAAGGAGCTGCCCAGTGGGGTATGAAGGACACATACCCTGTTCCTGTTCCCTGATGAGATTCCAGGAACCACAGGAGAAAGCTGTGTCCAGAAATATTTCCAAATGGCCACAATCCCTGTTTACCTTTAGCTCTCCTGGGTAGAATTCCATTCCCCCCTGTTCTTGTTCTGAGTTTGTAGCACGGATGGGACCAGCAGGATACAAGAAAGAATGTAACATTGTTTGATGATTCAGAGACACACTAAGAGGAAGAAGCTGAGGCAGCTGTCATTTTACTCAATTCTGTTAAATATGCTTTTTCTTATATAGAATGGAAACAGAATCAGGGGACATTTATTTTAAACGTTGGCTTTTCCTTCTACTCTGCGTATATATCTTTACTGTATAGACATATGCTATCATTGTTAACTGTCATTGAATTGACTTTGAGTCTGGGTGGTCCTGTGTATACAGAGTAGAATTGTTCTCTACAAGGTTTCCAGTGCTGTGATCTTTCAGAAACAGATCTTCAGGTTGTTTTTTGAGGTCCCTTTGAGTGGGTTCAAACCACCAACCTTTCGGCTCGTAGTAAAGCACATAATTGTGCCACATAGGAGTCTGTGTATATGTTCACTCACTCACTCACTCACTCACTCACTCACTCACTCACATCATTGAGCTGATTCTGATTCCTAGGGACCATATGGAACAATGGTTCTCAACCTTCTTCATGCTGTGACCCTTTAATACAGTTCTTCATGTTGTGGTGATCCCCCAACTACAAAATTATTTTCATTGCTACTTCATAACTGTCATTTTACTACTGTTAAGAATTGGGCAAACCTTGTGAAAGGGTTGTTCGACCCCCGAAGGAGTCGAGACCCCCAGGTTGAGAACCCCATGCTGTAGAACAAAGTAGAACTCTCCTCGTGGGTTTCTGAGGCTGTAAACGATGGGAGAAGGAAGCCTCCTCTTTCTCCAGATGTTGGTTTTGAACTGCTGACCTTGCAGTGAGCAGCCCATCCCATAACCCCACTATACCACCAGGGCTCCTCTAGATACATGCAAAGGTGGTGTTTTTATAAGTACCTTTACCTAAAATCTGGGAGTCCTCTTAATCTCTAATCTTCTTTAGTCTCTTTTTTCAATCCATGAAAATCAGTTTTAAACTATGAGAAATCCGGTCCACTCCCTCAGTTATTAGCGGGTCTCTAAGGTGCTTCAGTCCTCATGATCATCTCTTTTTCTCTATGGATTCCTCTTCTTGAAGAACTGCCAATCTCATTGGTATCTTGTTGGCTGTTGCACTTCTATTGGCCTTCAATCTCCTTACAGGGCCCCTTCTCTCTGCTTGCCACCCCTACTCCAACACCTCTCACATGAAGCTGATACACGAGACAGGCTCTTGAACCTTTAGGTTGAAGTGTGGCATGGAAAGAAATTTAATACAGACCATCAGTCATCCACAGCCTACAGCTCATTGACTTTGATGGAGTAAGAACTATATAGGGTCTTCTTTGAGAAGCCCTGGTGTTGCAGGGGCTTAGGGCCCTGCTGCCAACTGAAAGGTCAGCAGTTTGAACCCACCAGCTGCTCTGCGGGAGAGAGATGTGGCAGTCTGCCTCTGTAAAGATTCCAGCGCTGGAAATCCGACTGGAGAGTTCTCCTTGCTTCTCTCAGGTCACTGTGAGTCATCATGAATGTAATGGTTTGGTTTGGGTTCACCTCTCTTTCAAGCCTTTTATGGCCTCACCTTGCTCTCTCAGCCCTCCTCTCCTAATGACTTTCCCTTTTAGTTTGCCTGCATTCACTCCTGACATATGTATTTGGTGATGTGGTAGGCACTGCCATGCTGCTGGCTAGCTTCATTCTTCCGGTCTCCTGTTGTTCAGGGGAGCCTCGCCAATCTCCAACAAAAGGCTTTTCAGAGCTCCTGAGGATATGTTCTTCAGCAAAACAGAAAGAAAAACCATTTTTCCTGGATGCAAGTTGTCATTTTTCTGGGTGACAGGAGGCTTGTAGGCAGTTGCTTTTCACATAGAGTTGCAAAAAAAAAAAAAAAAAAGTCCCTGACACTTATAATTGAAATGAGCGTCATAGTGGAAATGAGGCTTATAATTGAAACGAGTGTGTGTGTTTGTGCATGTAAGGTTGGGGAAAAGCAGGAGGGTCCCACCAATGCATTAGGTGACTCCCTGGGCAGTGGCTGACCCTGGGAGCCTCAAGTAGATCAAGAACTTAATGCTTGAGCTTTCCTCTCTCTCTCAAGTTCCTCTTCTCCTCCTTGTTTTCTGGCTGTACAGGATCCAGCGCTGTGCAGCGTATCCTGTGTGGACAGTGAGAGGTGAGCTAGTTCTTAGCTAGGGAGAGGAGCTGCAGTGGGGAGATGTCTGCTAGTCCTTTCAAGGGAGTGTGGCAATGAGCATCGTTGAAGGAAGTGTAGCCATGAGCCTATGACAGGCCATGAGGCCTTTTGGGATGGCGCCCAGCACACAATCTAGAGTCAGAGTGCTTGGGTGTGAGTCCCAGTGTGACTCTTATTTGCTAGGTGACCTTGAAGAGATCTTCAGCTCTTCTGTCAGGGATGGGTATGTCAGAGTGCCAGCTTCTAGTAAAAGAATTGGAGGTTCATCTGGATAGCAGTGGGGAGTCCCAGAAGGGATAAATTAAGTCTACTGTAACTTAAGGAAGGAGTCCCGGTGACGCAGTGATTAAGCACTGAGCCCCTAACTCTGAGGTTGATGGTTCCAACCCAGCAACTTGGGGAAAAAGATGTGGCAGTCTGCTTCAGCAAAGACCACAGCTTTGGAAACCCCACAAGCAGTTCTACTCCATTCTCTGAGGCTGCTGTGAATTGGAATAGACTTGTTGGTAAGGGCTTTTTTTTTTTTTTAATTGAGTTACTTGGTGAACAACAGGTCTGGAGAAGAGAGGAAGCATTTGATAAACACTGCGATGTCAGCAAGGATTGGAGTGGCATCTGACTGAACACGGAGAGTCAGGGAGGAGAGGTTCTGCCAGCCTAATGGTTTCAGTGAAAGAGCGTAAGGGCTTTGTTGGATGATACCCTGGTCTGTGTGTCTGCAGATGTAGGCTTATATGTTTGTGTGTATCGTATAGATGGTTTGTCTGTTTGTGGATGTTGTATGTTTCACTAAATTAAAATTTAATTTTCCAGAGCTGGACAGGAGCCCTGGTGGCATAGTAGTGATACATTGGGCTGCATGCAATCTGCGAGGTTAGCAGTTCAAAACCACGAGGCACCCCTCTGGAGAAAGACGAGGCTTCCAACTCTCATAAGCAGTGATAGTCTTTGAAACTCAAGAGGAAGCTCTCCTTTTTCCTATTGGATCACCACGAGTCCTCATGGACTGGAGGGGAGTTTGTTTGTTTCTTTTTGGCATTCTACCAGAAGGAACATGGTAGATGATAGGAATCTGTATTTAGCAAGTGCAACTAGAAGTGTAAACAAGAGAGTGTCAGGGACTGAATTACAAGGAGGTCCACTTCTGGGCCTTCTTAATGTCCCACTGTTTTCCAATTCCCAATGTACTCAGAGTGACATTCTGAGCTTAGGTCTAGGCCTGTGTGGGTTGTGTATAGAGGGGGAATAGGCACGCAAGTGACTTGGAAAAAACTTCTCTCATGGGCATATGTCTCTACCGTTGTCCATTCCTCTTTCTCAACCCAATTTTACTATGACCTTGGAAGCATGTCCTGCAGAACAGCAGCAATTCCAAAGTAAATAGTAACCTGGTGCTGGCATTGAATCTTGGGAAAACATTTGCTAAAAATAAATAAATGCATACAGGAAGCAGAATGAGGATCAGGGGACTTAGGGGCAGGTGCAGGAGAGAGGGAGGAAAGAAACTTAAGGAGATTTCTTCTGGTGATGTGTCTGAACCTGGTGTGATTTACTGAGGATGGTCGTTTACCGAGGATGGTACTCCTGGAGTCTAAGCTTGTGACACTTAGAGTAGGACATCAGCTTTGGGGGTGAAGATTTAGAAACTTACACTATTTGCACACAGCAAGGAATGCTTGAATCAGGATATGAGCAGAGTTTGCTGTGGAGGTGAAGGATGAAGTAAATTGTGGGAGTAAAGCCTTCATTTGCTGATGCGGCATGACTTCAAATGAGAATCGCTGCAAGCATCAATTAATAATGAGAACTTCGAATGTATGAAGTATGAATTAAGAAAATTGAAGTTGTAAAAAATGAAGTGTTATCCATAAAAATTGACATTCTTGGTATTAGTGATCTATAATGGACTGGCATTGGTCCTTTTAAATGAGAAAATCATAAGATTTACTATTCTTGGAGTCAAGCAATCAAGAGGAATGGTATTGCATTCTTTCTTAAATGGAACATTCCAAGATCTCCCTTGAAGTACAATTCTGTCTGTGATAAGATTATATCTATCTGTTTTCAAGGAAATCCAATCAATACAACTATTATTCATATGTATGCACCAATCACCAAAGCTAGTGTTGAAGAAGTGGAAGAACTCTACCAACGTCTCACATTCATGTGAAAGTTGGACATTGTAAATAATTGTTTTATTTGAATTCCGATGTTGGCCATGGATTTTAAAAGTACTGCCGAGTGCTAAAAGAACAAAAATAAATCTGTCTTGGAAGAAGTACAGCCAGAATGCTCTTTAGAGGCAAGGTCGGTGAGACTTTATCTTACATATTTTGGACATTTAGTCGGGATTGGTCAATCCCTGGAGAAGGACATCATCCTTGGTAAAGTAACATGGCGGTGAAAACAGGAACATCTTAGGCAACATGGATCCACACAGTGGTTTCATTATGGGCTCAAACATTAGAACAATTGTGAGAATGGCACAGAACCAGGCAGCATTTTGTTCTATAGTACACTGGGAGGCTATGAGTCAGAAGTGACTTAATGGTCCCTAACAGCACAACAACAGTTCATAAATTATAATGCTGTCTGTGATGCAGCTATAAATATTCAAAGAAATCCATTCAATACAACAATTCTTTAAATTTTGCACTACCCCCTAAAGCCAATACTGCAGAAATCAAAGAATTCTACTAATATCTTTGGCTGAAAATTCATCAAACATGCAGTCAAGATGTTCTGATGATTATTGGAGATTGGAATAGAGAAGTTGGAAAAAAGAGGAAGGATCTGTAGTTGGAAAATAAGGTTTGGGTGATAATAATGAAGCTGGAGACTGAATGATAGAATTTTGCAAGACCAATGACTCATCACAAATACCCCCTTTTCAACTATGCAAATGGAGACTATCCACACGGACTTCTCCAGATGGAATACTCAGAAATCAAATTGATTATATGGAAAGGAGATGATAAGAAAAGCCAATTATCAGCAGCTGAAACCAGGTGAGGGCTGACTGAACTAGATCGTCGATTGCTCATATATAAATGTAGATTGAAGCAGAAGAAAATTTAAATAAGTCCACAAGAGCCAAATAGGACTTTAAGACCCACCTGAATTTTGAGGACATTACAAGGACAGATCTGATACATTGAACCCTAATAACAGAAGACTACATGAGCTGTGGACCGACATAAAGACCATTATTCATGAAGAAAACAAAAGATCACTTGAAAGACAGTAAAGAAAAAAAAAGATCAGCGTGGATGTCAGAAGAGTCTCTAAAACTTGCTCATAATCATAGAATAACTAAAGCAAATGGAAGAAATCAAAGAGCTAAAGAGAAAATTTCAAAGGGCAGCTTGAGAAGATGAAGTCAAATATTATAATGGAATGTGCAAAGACCTAGAGTTAGAAAACCAAAGAGGGAGAACACATTCTTGAAGAACAGCACGTCTTAAACGGAAATAACTCAAGAAAATTTCCAGCCTTGAGCTGCAATATTGAAAAATTCTATGGGCAAAATATTGAATGCAGGGAGCGTCAAAAGATGACGGGAAAAATGCATAGAGTTACCAAAAAGAACTAAATGGCATCCAGTCATTTCAAGAGGCAGCTTATGATCAAGAACCAATGTTACCAAAGGAAGAAGTTCAAGTTGTTCAGAAAGTATTAGCTAAAAATAAGGATCCAGGAATTATGAAATACCAATAGAATACCAATAGTGAAATATCAAAATGCTCATTTGTCTCTGCCAGGAAATTTGGAAGACTTGGCCAAATGGCTGGAAGAGATCCTTATTTGTACTCACTCAGTCCAAAGGAAGGTTACCCCACAGAATATGGAGATTACAGAATATCATTAATATACATACAAATAAGCTTTTGCTGAAGATCATCCAATGATAGTACACGGCCATGGGACTGCCAGAATTTCAGGCCAGATTCAGAAGAGGTCATGGAACAAGGGATATCATTGCTGATGTAAGATGGATCTCGGCTGAAAGCAGAGAATATCAGAAGGATGTTTAATTGAGTTTCATTGACTATGCCAACACATTAGACTGTGTGGATAAAAACCCCCCAAAACAACTACGGATAACTGAGAGAAGAGTGGGAATTACAGAACATTTCCTTGTATTTATGTCCAACTTATGTGTGGTTCAAAAGACTAGTCATGTACAGTGTTTTAAATTATATGTCATTGGCTAAATTAATGACACTATCAGCAGAATTACTTTTTTGCTCCAGGGGATGTTTCATAATGTTATCTAACATAAAATAATGATATCTCTAAAATGAAACTAAGGCATATATAAATCAGAAATTTATGAATGGATTTTGGAATTGCACTTCATTCTAATCTCAAGCTAAGGCCAATTAGTTCTTATGATATTATCTTGCTTGGCGTTCACCCCCATGAAGAGATCACTGAAAAAATGGTGAAGAAACCAGAATGTGCCTGACAAGTCTTAAGACTTGTCTTCAAACAAGCAGTCATCTAAGGGAGGAATCAATTAAATTCTCCTGGAAGGAACACATCAGATGGTCTGATCCAAGGATTCTAAGTAACCAAATCCAAAATCAAAAGAAGGAATGCTATTAGAGGTTAAATTGTAAATATTCAGTTTGCAGCAGGCTATGGAAGACAGTGGAAGCCCAAAACCCATTTGCAGAGTCCATACATGGATTAAGCCCTTGGTAAAGCTCTTCTGACCATAGTCAAGGGATGTGAATAGCTTGTTTCATACAGAGAACATTGTAAAAAATAGTGACAGATGTACTTAGTTTAAAATGTACTTTCTATCATTTGATCTCTCTTTTGACTTATTTAAAAGTCTTTTCAGTTAAAAAAAGAGTGAAAGGAAAATTTAAGCCTCTGGTGAATCCTCTCTCACCATGGACCAAGGATGTGAGGAGCCTTGCTGTCATGCAGAGTGTATTGGAAAGGAGATTATTGCAGATGCAATTAGGTTAAAATTTAGTACCTTATCATTTGATCTCACTTTTGACCCATTTAAAATTTGTTTTAGTTTAAAAAATATTTTCTACTGTTTTTTTTTAAGTTGAGGGCTTTCTGTTTTATTTTGTTTTTTGTGGTCGTGTGTGTTTGTAAACTTTTCTGGATATGAAACCAGGTTAGGTAAATCAATAGAGAGAATAACTGGATTAATGATTTCTTGGGGGTATAGTAGGGGAAGTTGGGAGGAAATGGGGAGCTGATAATAATGAGTGAAAGAAAGAAAAATGTTCAAAACTTGATTGTAGTGGTGATTGTACAACTCTTCCTAATTGATTGAACTATTGGATTATGTCATACATGAATTATATGCCAATAAAGCTGTTAAAAAAGAAGCAGTTATGCAAATAGAACAAGGGAATACTGTATGGTTTAAAATCAGGAAAGGGTGTGTCAAGGTGGTAGCCTCTCACCATACCTACTCAGTTTGTGTGCTGAGGAAATAATCAGAGACACTGGCTTATACAAGAATAAGGTGGCATCAGGAAGGCTTATGAACCATCTGTGATAAGAAGAAGACGTCATCTTGCTTATTGCAAGTGAAGAGGATTTGAAGCACTTGCTGATGAAGATTAAGGATTGCAGCCTTCAGGGTGGATTGCAACTTAACGTAAAGAAGACCTAAATCCTCACAACTGAACCAGCAGGTAATATCATGATAAAGGGAGAAAAGCTTGACGTTGTTAAGGATTTCACCTTGCTTGGGTCCATAATGAATGTTCATGGGAGTAGCAGTTCAGAGATCAAATGAGGCATCGCATTAGGGAATCAGCTACACAACACCTCTTTGAAGTATTGAAAATCAAGGAGGCAACTTGGAGGATGAAGGTGTGCCTGACCTTCCCCATGGCATTTTCAATCTTCCTTTCTGCATATAAAAGTTGGATATTGAGTAACCGAAGAATTGATATGTTTGAACTATGGTGCTGGAGAAGAACATTGAAAGTGCCATGGACTGCCAAAAGAGCCAACAAGTCTGTCGTGGAAGAAGCACAGGTAGAAAGCTCTTTTGAGGTATGGTTGGTCTGTGAGACTTTGTCTCTTGTACTTTAGCCATGTTGTTGGGCTAGACCAGTCTCTTGAGCAGGGCATCATGCTTGGTTAAGTAGAGAGGCAGCAACAAAGAGAAGACCCTCGAGGAGATGGAGTAACACAGAGGCTGCAGCGAAGGGACTCAAGCGTAGGAACCACTGTGAGGATGGTGCAGACTGGGCAGTGTTTTGTTCTGTTGTGTACTGGGTTACTATAGGTTTGAACTGAAGAGATGACACTCAACAGCAATACAACAACAACAACTACAACAACAGCAAGATGTTCTCTGCAGCACTACGCTCCATAGTAAAAAGATGGAAGCAATCTAAATGCCCGTCAAAGAAGAGTGGCTACACAAGCTATGGTGCACACACTAGAATAATCCTACTCAATAATAAAGAAGAACGATGGATCCATGAACCACTTCTTAACATGCATGACCTTGGAGGACATTTCGAGGAGTATAATACATCAATTACAGAAGGACAAATAGTGTATGAGATCACTCTTACAAAAAGTCAAGAAAAGGGTTTCACCCTAAAAGAAACATTATTTGATGGCTATCGGGGGTAGGAGGAGAGGGAGGGTAAGTTACTTAGACAGTAGACACTTGTTAACTTGGGTGAAGGAACTGTAATATACAGTAAAGGAGGTTGGCAAAAAGTGGTGAAAGCAGGGGAAGCCTCTTGCAGGAAAGTAGGAGTTAGAGGCAATAAAGTAGATAAAGTAAATGAATACAAGAATGGATAAAGCAACATTGCAATGTAAATGGACGGACAACCATTGTGAGATAAATACCAACCAAAAGAAAACAAGGTCAGCTATTGAAGTGCCTGACAACAGTGAATTAGGACCAAGATCCTTAAGTGGGACAAAGAGTACCATTTTATATAGAAAACAAGTACACTCTCCTAGAATCTAGACCAGTCACAAACGGCCATCTATCAAAACTACCTTGAACTGAAAGAAAGTAAATTTATTAGGAATGTAAGTAGAAAGCAGCAATTACAGTAGGGGGCATTTGCATCCTTCCTTCCAAAAACAACCTGAAATGAAACAGAACATTCAGAAATGCCAGAGAAGATTTGCGTCCCGTGACAAAGAAGCTTTATTATGGCTTGCTGCACATGATCAGAGAATACTTGCTACTTTCAGTTCTCCTGAGACGTTAAAAAATGGGTATGGTTCAATACTAGACACTAAGAAAATTTATAGTCACCCTTTCCACTAAAGTGCAATGTAAATAGAAGAAAATGAAAAATTTAATTACAATTTTGTTTCTATTTGACATTATGAGAAAGAGCAGTTTTCTAAGTGTCTTTTGGCCTAAAGGAAAGCAGTGCTAAATCACTGGCTATTTAGAACCAAACAACACGAACAATTCAGAGCTTAACATGTGGATTGTAATCAATGTTTCACAATGTGAATGTCAGTGATCTTAAGGTATAGTCACTTAGAACTAGCTACTACCATAATTAATTTTGTTTTTCTCCTTCCCAAGCCTGCTTTCAATTCTTTTATCATACATCATATAGCCACTATGATATAGCAGTGCTTTACAGATTTGAAAGTTTATAAATGAGTTCACACCTTTCTTTCCATCTGGAATCTGCCTTTTAAAAATATATATCCATCTAATGGAGTCCTGGGTGGTCCGCACAGATTGATGCTCTACGACTAGCTGACAACTTGGTGGTTCTAACTGGGCTTGTGGACCTACAGGGCAACCTATATGGACCCTATGGAAACCCGGGCATTTCCAAAAGTTCACAGTCAGTGACAACCCTGTGGAGTGGTTCTATTCTGCACTCGCGGGGCTGCGATGAGTCTGAACCTGCAGCAACCAATGAGAACTTGCGAAAGAAGATCTTCTGAGTGTAAATACGAGCAATCACAAAAGTGACAACGATTGGTCGAAGTGGCAAAGAAGAGTGAAATAAACCAATGACCCGTAGAAGCAACGTCTCCAGGTGAACCCCAGCCGTTAGGTGCCCCCAACCAGAAGAACTAGATGGTGTCTGATGATCACCGCCAACTGCTCTTGACAGAGAACCCAGTAAGACGTCTTGGATAGAGAGACTCTAAGAAAGCAGTGGAATAAAAATCAAGGGGTCAGGTGAAGGATGAGGTATCTGGATGAGTGGTCTAAACTGTCAAATACAAGGTTAATGAGCTGAAAATGATCACACCTTCCTCTCCCCTCTCCCCTAATTTACCAGAATAAAATAGTTTTTAAAACAGTGATTGCTGGTTTAACTCGGAAGGACAAGTGTGCTGAAGCTCCCTCAGACACAGGCTGAGAATGGAAGGTGAAGGTGGCAGGGAAGGCAGGTGCAGCGTATGAACAGGCTCAGGGAACAGCATCTGTAGAGATAATCAGTGGCGGGTGGGGGAGGGGGTGGTGATTAGGACTTGAGCACAGAGACAGAGCACCAGCATGTGTCCAATGACCACTGTCCCTGAAAGCATGTCTCTGTGTGACTTCCACTCCCTGGATGACCAGGAAGCAGTGCTTTTCCTGGCTGGGCCTTATTTGTAAATGACCGATCGGATCAGATATTTTTACAGCTCTTTACAGGGTTTCATAATCTCTGACCCTGGCCTTGACTTTGACTGAGTCAGTATTACCCTTTGTTCCCTTTCCCTGTGACATTTCCTTGCCTTCGGACACATTGAGACCCTGGGCCTAGAGACAGGTTCCTCTGGGCACTGTTCTGCATGGATAGCTTTACTTAACTCTGGTTCCTTCTTTGCCGGGAGAAATCTCTTGTACAGAATAATTTCCACCAGCAACATGTTCTTGTCCCATTCTAGGGAAATGAGGAAAGGATACTCTTGGTACAGAGGCTGCTTTGTGGCGGAATGGAAGAGAGGAGAAGTGAGTGGGTCTATTGGATTCTCCACTATAATTGATGACCATAAATTGGTGGCCACAGTGTGTCTGGAACAGCAGAGGGCGGTGTTGGACAGCAAGTTTTTTAACATTGAAGGAATAGCTTTGAGAATTTCACCCCCCTCTCCTCCACCCTGATAATTTCACTTTAAATAATTCTATGACAGGTATTCACTCATTCACTGTCGTAGAGTTTATTCTGACTCACAGAGAACCTATATGACAGTGGAATGCTTTTTAAAAAAAACTGTAAACAAATCATTTTATTGGGGGCTCTTACAGCTCTTATAAAAATCCGATACCCATTGTATCAAGTGTGTTTGTACATGTTTTCATCATCAGTTTCAAAATATTTTCTTTCTGTTTGAACACTCTTTTTCCCTGCACCCCTTGCTTACTCTCCAACCCTCATGGACCCCTGATAACTTATAAATTATGATTACTTTCATATCTTACACTGCCTGTTGTCTTTCTTCATCCCCCTGGGAGGGAGGTGGATTATATGTCACCGTAGCTGATTCTCTGGAGTGGAATGCTTCTGTGGCTTGATGAGACACTAGCTTTTTATGGGAGTAGACCCAGGAGCAGCTGGTGGAATTGTTGACCTGGATGTTAGGAGCCCACCAAACGCATAAGCCGTGTGTCAGTCTCTGTAAACTCTAACTCCCTTAAAGAGCTACCGTCTGGGAAACCCTCAGAGCCGGTTCTAGCCTGTCCTATAGGGTTCTCATGAACCAGAGTCCGCTGGTGACAGGAGTTTATTGGTTTGGTTTGGATGATAGGCATTCAACTGAAAGCTAGTTTATCAGTTGCGTCAAACAGAATAGAACAATAAAACGGACACTCCCGTGTTAGATAATCACTGCCTATGATGATGAGCTTTTGAAGACCTAGATTGAATCTTAGCAGACGTTGTTAGGTGCTGTGGAGTCAAGTCGGTTGTGACTCATGCAGACCCTAAGCAGAGCAGAGAGAAACTGCTGCGTCCTGTCCTCACAACCACTGTTGGGTTTGAGCCCTTTGTTTCAGGCACTGTGTAAACACATCTCCTTGAGCGATTTCCTCCTTTTCACTGATCATCTACTTTATCAAGCATAATATCTTTCTCCAGGGAGAAAACAACAGAATCAATGGTTCTGGGGGGAGATGGGGGAAGGGAGAGGTGGGGGAAAGGAAGGGATGTGACCCAACCCAGGGACAAGAGAACAGCTAGTGATCTAAAAATCAGTGACAAGGGGTGGTGGTGTAAGAGGCCTGGTAGGGTTTCACCAAGGGCAATGTACGGTGAGGAATTACTGAAACCTAAATGAAGGCTGAACATGATAGTGGTAATAAATAAAAGGAAGTAGAGAAAAGAACTAGGAGGCAAAAGGCATTTATAGAGGCCTCAATACAGGCATGTGCATATGTAAATATAGTAATATATGATGATGATGAAATAAATCTACATGCATATATTTGTAGGTTTAGTAGTAAGGTAGCAGATGGATATTGGGCCTCCACCCAAGTACTCCCTCAATGCAAGAACACTTTGTTTTATTAAACTGGCATTTCATGATGCTCACCTTCCCAACATGATTGCTGAAGACAAAGAAAATGTGGTGAAGAAAGCTGATGATGCCAGCTATCAAAAGATATAACATCTGGGGTCTTAAAGATTTGAAGGTAGACAAGTGGTCATCTAGGTGAGAAACAACAAAGCCCACATGGAGGAAACACACAATCCTGTGTGGTCACGAGGTGTTGACAGGATCAGGTATCAGGCATTAATGAACAAAAAGCCATATTAGTGTGAATGAGGAGGAGTGTGGAGTGGGAACCCCAAGCCCATCTATAGGCAACTGGACATCCCCTTGTAGGAGGGTCATGGGGAGGAGATGAACTAGTCAGAGTGCAGTGTAGCAATGATGAAACACAACTTTCCTCTAGTCCTTAAACGTACCCTTCCTGTCATTATCATGATCCCAATTCTACCTTATAATTCCAGCTAGATCAGAGGATGTACACTGGTACAGATAGGAACTGGGAACACAGGAAATCCAGGACAGATGATTCCTTCAGGACCAGTAGAGAGAGTGGAGATACAAGGTGGGTGAAGGGAAGGTGGGGTAGAAAGGGGGAATCAATTACAAGGATCTACATATAGCATCCTCCATGGGAGATGGGCAACAGAAAAGTGGGTGAAGGCCAGAGACATTGGACAGTGTAAGATATGACATAATAATTTATAAATTATCAAGGGTTTATGAGGGAGGAGGAGGAGCCAGAGAGGAGGAAAATGAGGAGCTTGATAGCAAGTGCTCAAGTACAAAGAAAATGTTTTGAGAATGATGAGGGCAACAAATGTACAAATGTGCTTGACACAGTAGATATATGTATGGATTGTGATAAGAATTGTATGAACTCCCAATAAAATTATTAAAAAAAATCCTTCTCCAGGGTTGGGTTCGTCCTGATAATATGACCCAAAACACAACCACTTTTTATTTCAAATAGGTCATCTGAATACTATATATAATTAATTAAAATCAATCTATCAAAGATGTACAACATGATAGATTGTAATTGTACATTTAAGATAGCAAATGTTTTATTTTACAGATAACTAAAATTAAAAGCAATAAATTGAACTTGAATTCTCTCCTTTTCCACTAAGAACTAGCTATTATGATATTTAGTTTTTCTCTTCCCATGCATGTTTTCCTTTATTACACATCACATAGCCACTATTATAAAGTAGTGCTTTACAGATTTTAAAGTTTATAATGATGGTTTTACACCTCTGCTATCATCTGAAATCTGCTTTTTCCTCACTCCTTAGAGGTTATGTTTTAGAGATTCATCTCTTGGCATAAATGCATCCCTAGTTCATTAAAAATTTTTTTTTATTATAAATCATGTTTAGTGGAAGTTCTTACTGATCTTATAACAATCCATACATCAATTGTATTAAGCATATTTGTACATATGCTGCCATTATTATTTAGAAAACATCTTCTTTCTATGTGAGCCCTTGGTATCAGCTCTTCTCCCACCCATCCCCACCACTTGTGAACCCTTGACAAATTATAATTTCTATTGTTTTCATATGTTACACCATCCACTGTCTCCCTTTACCTATATTTTTATTGTTTGTTCCCTTGGAGGTGGGGATGGTGGTGATTACACGTAGATCCTTGTGATCAGTTCCCCCATTGTCCCCTGTCTCCCAGCCTTCTCCCTACCCTCATTGTATCACTATTCCCATCACTGGTCCCAGGAGGGCAGTTATCTGCCCTGGATTCTATGTGCCAAGTGCTCTTACCTGTACCAGTATACATGCTCTAGTTTTGCCAGGTTTGTAAGATAGAACTTGTGTCATGATAGTGGGAAGAGGGTGGGGATGAAGCATGAAATAACTAGAGGAATGTTGTGTGTTTTGTTGGTGCTATAATGCACCCTGGTGACTCATCCCTTCCTTTTTGTACCCCTTCTGTGAGGGGATGCCCAATTGTTTACAAACCGGTTTTGGATCTCCACTCTGACTTCCTCATTATATTGATATGATTATCTGTTTTGGGTCTTCTGATGCCTGATACCTGATCCCGTCAACACCTCATGATCACACAGGCTGACACATTATGGTACTGACTGGGGCACTAGAGAAACAAATCATGAAGATGGAGAATGGATGCTTGTTTGACCTCTGCCTCATGGTAGCTTATTTTTCTTTGGTTCGTCAGAGGTCAGAGATGATCATGCAGTTTACTGGGTTGTTTTCTAGAAAGAATGTGGGAAGTTGAGGTTTTGATTACTTTCTTTGATTGTTGTCTTTTGTTATCCCTGTGTGAAATGGTGAAAATGAATGTGATTAATGTGTATTTTGAGATGGGGAGCAAAAATCACCCCTCAAATTTCTGACTATGCTGCTTAGTAACAACAGCTGACAGGATGTCAAAATGGCTGACAGTATGGCGTAGCTTCATCAGCAGAGGCCTCAGGCCATATTTTGTATAAATGGGATTGTTTAGGTAAGGGTTAGATAGATAAGGATTGAAAGTGACTGTTTTAGGAATTTGAGTTTAGGATCTGACGGTACTAGGTTTATACTGTTTTCTTCTGACTATTGTTATTGATGCAATGATTGACAGAAATGGTTATTGGGAAGTACAAAGAGTTTTTAAGTTCACTGTTTCAGCCACTGTGGCAGTCATGTGCTTACGTTAATTTTATGATTGAAATGTAGGGGTGGAGTCTAGCCTGTTAATCTGGAGATAGCCATTGAGCAGCCAATGAGGCCTCTGTGTGGGCATGGCTTTCTCCTGAGACTTCTGGGAAGTCTCGTGATATTTCCCTCGTGAAGATGAGAAGCTATCATCCCCAGTTGTTGGGAGTTAGTCTCAGAGACAATTAATCACGGACAAGACAAGCTGGCAGCGTTCGAGAAGCTGGAGGAGCTGGCGGAGAGACCACACAGCTTTGCACTGATTGAGCCAGACCTCTGAAGCTGGGGTGGCCAGATGGAGACCTCTGCCAGTGATGAGTTGCTTCTGCTGTTGATGGACCCTGAGCCCTGTAGGCAAGGTGCCCTGCCAGCACTGGGATTCTGCACCCACTGACCTGTGACTTCATGAGTCGGAAGAAGACTTTCAAGACTGATTTCGGGCATATGGGTTAATATCGGACTTATTACTTTGAACTGGACTGAGCTTGGATGCTTTCTCCATGTCCCATTCCTTTTGTATATAAACCCTTTCCTTATATTGATATGTGTGTCCTTGAATTTGTTCCACTAGTCAACCCAGACTAACACAGCCACCAATTTGAATCTTTAAATGGCTGTACTACATGTCTGCAAAGAAGCCTCTGAAAAGCTACGCACCACCCAGTGCCTTGAATGCTCAGGACATTCAAAGATAAAGAGACTTGCCTAGGGAGCTATTGACAGATTAAAAAAATACTTATAAATTTTGAACTAGTGGTTTGTGTCAGAAGCTGGAAATAATTGGGGGCCATAAAGAAACTCTCCTTTCTAGGACTTAATGTTAAAGGGAGCCTGCAGGCAGCCTGAAATGCTCTCTAGGTGACCACCTGGATCCACTTGTCTAGTGGAAGTGGGAGAAATGCAGCAATAAAGAGATGGTTTTAGTCTGGTCTCTGACACCCGTCCGTGATCCTGAAACTAGAGGGGACGACGACAGCAGGCTGACTGGTCTGAAGTTCATGACCTTGCACAAGGGGGCTAGAGTTGTTAAGAATCTGTGATGAGACCCACGGTCTAAAGGCAAGGCAGCCAATGGGCAGCCTCGTGAGACTAAGTGAGGTGGCCCACATTGAGTTGATCAGCATCTGACCAGATGAAGAGAAGAGTTTTTGAGCCTGTGAACTGGTGTACATTGCTGCTCACTTTATGGAATCCTGATTTGACTTTCCTTATGGATGCGGACTCAGAAAGTTCCAACTGGAATGAAAATTCTTCACATCCAATGATATGATTGTCTCCTAAGAATCCTGGGTTGATATAAGTGGGCACTATAGAAACTGGATACCTGAACTAGGGAGGATAAAGACATGAAGTGGCTGACTGACAAACTTTCATAAGTGGGAGAATATGCTTATTGGATTATATGATTAGGGTGTAGGTGTTCATTTAACTTCAATTGTTAGGCATAGAATATTGTTGTTTTGTTCACTTACAGAATATTATGTTTAAATGAGGTTGGCACATATTGAATTGTATGCATTTTAGATGTATCCTGAAAGGCACAGATATGATTTTTATTATTGCTTTGTTTAAAAAACTACATATGGCTAAAGAGTTGTGTAAAAGTGTCTGTTGAGAAGGGGTGGTCTGTGACAGTTACAGCATCTCATGTCAACTTGAGTGAGGGGTGGAGTCTAGCCTGTCAATCAAGTTGCAGCTTGATGATCTTGTTTGGAGGTGTGATGGAGATAAATTGCTCACTGGAGGCCAGATTCACTCTCTCTGCCTTCCCTTTCCAGCTAACAAGATGCTCAGAGATCAGGAGGAGGCACATGGAAACCCGTGCCCACGTGGAGATGCTTCAGCTGCCACTGAACACACAAGACCTTCTATCCACTGGTTGGTGATCTTTCTGTCTTCGGCGTCATTGCACGTGTTGTATGAGTCTAGAGAGGAATTTATGGTCTAGTAGGGGCTAACATCAGGACTTGATCAGGACTGGGCTGGGATGTTTTCTCAATATACTATTGCTCTTATATAAAGCTCTTTCTTATACACACATGAGTGTCCCTGGATTTGTTTCTCTAGTCAACCCAGATTAATAAATCCCTCTTGTGGACTATCTTCCATGTCACGCAAGTTAATACCCATCAACAGTATCACCCATTGCTTCATCTTCCCTCTCTTGATACTCCTTCCCCCCGCCCCCAATGGCAATCTCCAAAGTCTGTTACCTTTGGGATGAAACAAATCTTTTTTTGGTTTTCCTTCCTTTCTTTTTTCTTTTTCTCCTATAACAGTAGTTTCATAAAACACTTGTCCTTTGTGATTGGCTGGTTTCACTCAGCACAGTGTTCTCTAAGTCCATCTATGCCATGACCTGCTTTATGGTCTCCTCATTGTTTTCAGTGATGCATAGTATTCTACTGCATGTTTGTACTGGGTTCTTTATCCATTCTTCTACTGATGGGCACCCATCTTCTTGCTTCTTGTTATTGTGTTGCAATAAACAGTTGTGCATATGTTTTCCCATGCAATGGCTCTTACTTTAAAAAAATTTTTTTTTCAGGTTTTTAGTTATTTAGGATATATATTCAGCAGAGGGATTACTAGATCATATGGAACTTCTATTCAATGTTGGGCATTTCTTCATGATGAAAGAAATAATTCACCCACAAAAATGTTAAATCTGTATTTACCAGATCACATGAGTTACATAGCTTAAAAAAAAGATAAGAAAAAAGTCAGAAAATTCATCACATTAAATATTTCAACTTGATTCTCTCAGTAACTAATAGATCATGAGAAAAGACCCAACAGGACTATTCTTTGAACAGCATAATAAATTTGATCTACAGGATCCTGAATCTAGCAATAAGAGAATTCCTATTTGTTTCAAATACACATTAGCTATTTGCAAAGATCGATCACACACTCTACAACAAAACAGTTTCCATACCACAGAAAATCCATTTTCTTTACATAATGTAATGAAGTTAGAAAATTAATATAATATTTAAAAGCATCTCAAGCATTTGACAATAGCACCCCTCACTGCAAATTTATATAATTTATGGCTCAAAATGTTTGAAGTAAAATTATACTGAAAAAAGCATAGCAAGAAAAAAATTTCGCTAAATCTCACTGCAAGGGGCATTTATAACCTAAAGTACATGTATTAGAGGAAAATAAGATTAAAAATGAATGAATTCATTGTATAGCTTAGAAGTAAGTTGCCGAGTAGGGGCCTCCAGAATATAATAGAGGGAGTTAGGCGTGCCAACGCACAGAGCTAGACCTGAGTATCTTCAGACCGAGACTTATGGAAGAGGGTTGTACCCTTTTGGCATCTATCAGTAGGACTCAAGGAGTTTTGTGACATAACCAAAACATCAAAGAGGCCAAAAGGTCATGAGGCCGAGAAACCAGGGGTCAGGGAGAGGTGTGCTGAGAGAGCTGATGAACGTGATTGAGAAGAGGTGCTCCTGACCAAAGAACTGTACTCTGAGCATTTCCCGACCTGAACTGTAATTTGTTAACTACTTAAGAAACCCTTCATTGTGACTATTTCCTGTGAATTCTTTGTGGCCATCACCTAGCAGAGAAGTAGAAAGCATTATGGAGAGATGGTATGTCAGAAGAAGGTTGGAGGCATATCTGACTTCTGTCTCAGAGGAATCAAGCTGGGACGGATTTTGGATTTTCTTCTTCTTCCCCCTAGTCAAGTGAGAGGAGGTTAGTTATTGGCCCCCTCCCTGGCATTTTTGCAATGTCCATAGTATGGCACTTACCCACATTGTGCTTGAAATAAAGTTGGTTCCACTTTGGAGAGGTGTGGGTCTCTGTTTTATGAACTGCCTTTCCTCATTTCCCTCACCTCAAATCTCAGTGCCATGTTCAGAAGCTCTGGAAAGAGATGAGTATATTTCTGGGTCAAACCTCTGCCTTCCAAGCAAAATGATGAGTAGGGTGCACAGATGTGGATTACGGTTTGCTCACATTGCCTCTTCTGTGGTGGAACATCCTCCCTGCAATTGAATCGGTATGAGGGCAACTGGGGGGCCAGTATTCTTAGCATGCCATGCGCAAGATAGAGCTTCTGCTCATGAGTGTGGACTGCATGGAAGAAGAGAGCTGCGACCTTTCAGTTCAAGGGAACTTATCTTCTGTGATAGGTATTTGGGGGCATGGATGAGCAATTCTGTTGTCCTGTACTCCTACGAAGGTTATATCATTGGGGAGATGAGGAGTCCCTGTGTTGTTGCTGTTTTTGTTCTTTTTATATAATTTTATTGACATAATTCACATATCATGCAATTCAATGGTTTAATCATGTTAGAGTTGTGCAATCCTCATCCGTGGTTGCTATATAATTGTGTAGGGGTGGAGTTTAGTCTGTCAATCTGGAGACTGCCAATGAGACCTCTGTGTGGGCATGGTTTTCTCCTGAGAATTCTGGGAAATCCAGCATTCCTTCTTGGAGGCAGGAGACACTATCTTTCTTGGCTCACTACCTTGGAGACACTCTACTGACAAGACACATGGCAATAGGCTGATAGACCCCATACCCTGAGAATTGGAGGAGCCACGTGAAGACCCCTGCCATCACTGAGATATTTACAACACCACTGGATCCAAGACCATTCCACCCACTGACTTGTGCTCATCCTGCATTCAGTGTCATTACATGTGTTTCATGAGTTTAAAGAGGACTTTATAGATTGGTATTGGACATAAGGGCTAATATTGGACTTATGACCTTGGACTGGACTGGGTTGGGAAATTTTCTTAATGTCCAATTTCCCTTTGTATAAAGCTCTCTTATATATAAGCATGTTTATGAATTTATTTACCTAGTCTACCCAGACTAACACATCACCACAATCAATATTAGAACATTTTCTTCTGTATTGTATCCATGATTACTAGTTCCTCATTTCATCTCAAGCCTCCTATCCCATAACCTCAAGAAACTATTAATCCAGTTACTGTGACTATAGATTTGCCTATCCTGGACTTTCTATACAGGAAAACATAAAGAAAACTGAAAAAAAACCCCAAATTCCAAAGCACTAACAAATTAAAACAGACAAAAACCTCAGTTGAAAGCAAAGCAGAAAATACTAAACACTAGGTATTAAATTTTAACCTAATTATAGCGACATCAATCCAGTTTCCTATCTGATAGGAGGACTATTTATACCTTTGGTCAATTGTCAGAAAAAATTCACCAGAGACTTAATTGACATACTCTCCCCGCCACCCCCAGCCCCACCAATGGCTTTGGGGCCTTCACTGTCCATAGCCTGTGGCAATGTGAATGCTCAATTTTGAAACTCTAATACTGTTCTTTCCCCTGGTCTTGGATTTTGTTATTTATAAATGCTGTATCACAGACTTCTTCCTGTGGACTCAGCTGACACCTAACTTAAATGGCTATTTGTTTGAAGACAAAGTTTTTAGACCCCAGGCACTATTCTTTCTGACAGCTGGGCACCATCTGACTTCTTCACCACACATTACTGCAGCATCCATATCTTCAGTGATCTCTTCATGAGGACAAGTATTGCGTGGGGCCAGAGGAACTATTTGTTCCTAGATTTGGGCTATGTTTAAGTGCAAGCTCAAAATCCATTCATATATCTATGATTTATATACATCCTCCTTTACTTTAGAGGCATCCTTATTATTTTATTGGAGAACATTATAAATATTTCATGAAGCATCTGGTGGTTCTATGTATAGTCCCATTAATTTTGCTAGTGGTGAAGAATTTAAAACACTAGGATACTAGGATAGCTTATATAGGACAGCTTTTCAGGTCAAAATACGTGTGTCATTGATTTGTACAGATTAGCAATTTATGCGACTAGATACTATTTTCACAAACAATGAGTGCTGAAGAAAGAGCACAACATTCAACAATGCACATCCACAAAGGCAGAACTGTCCCTGCCAGCTCTGTGTTCTTTACAGAGCTGAGACAGTCCGGGTAGACTAGAGGAACAAATTTCAGAGACACGCATATAGGTATAAGGAAAAGTTTTATATACAAAAGAAATGTGACCCTAAGAAGGCATCCCAATCCAGTCCAGTGCAAAGTCATAAGTCCAATCATAACCCATATACCCGAAATCAGTCTATAAAGTCTGCTTCCAACTCAGGAAGTCACAGGCCAGTGGGTGCAGAATTCTGGTGCTGGCAGGGGTCTCTCCATGGCTCCTCGCTTCCAGGGCTCAGGTCCATCAACAGCATGCCACTCCAGCTTCAGAGGTCTGTCTTCATCAGGGCAAAGCCATGTGGTCTCTCCACTGGCTACTCCAGCCTCCCGGCTGCTGCCATTCTGTGTTGCCTGTGGTTAACCATCTCTCTAACTAGCTCCCAACAACTGGGGAAGATAGCTTCTCATCTTCACGAGGGAAATACCGCGAGATTTCCCAGGAGTCTCAGGTGAAAGCCATGCCCACACAGAGGCCTCATCAGCTACTCAATGGCTTTCTTCTGATTAACAGGCCAGACTCCACCCCTACTTTTCAATCATAAAATTAACATAAGCACATAACTGCCACAAGAGCCCACCTGGTCTGTTTCTCAGATTGGCCTGAAAGGAAGGAGTGATGTATATTATGCCTATTGCTGTTCTCACTGAGTTTTATTAAATTTTCTTGAATACATGTTTTTTTCTTTCTCTTTTAATTTGTGGTATGCCTTTAACACCATTTTGAACGAATTTCCTTTTCTTTTCTTTAAATATTTTTCACTAGCTTTACTCAGGGGTGAGTTCACAGAGCTAGCACCTCACACTGCTATTCTGGGTGTGGAATTCCTTGAAATGATTCATTCTTGCTGATATAATTTCAAACAGCAAAATTTCTGATGGCTCTGGATTTCAGAGAACAAAATTTCTAGTGAAAAAGAAGGTAGTATTAATCACGAGAGGGCCCTACTATGACAATTACAGCTGTGGCTTGAGAGAAATCTTATTTTTGGCTAGCTTTGCAGCTGGGATATCTGTGCCTCTTATTCCACTGTGATGAATGACAATGTCACCACGAGTTTTACTTTCTAAATATGAGCTAATTTTTCCTTTCTCAGACAAACCAAAGATGAGAGAGTTTACCACCAAGAGACTGCACTAAAGAAATGTACTTTAGGAAGAAAACTTATTTCAGATGGGAATCTTAAGATGGAAGAGGAAATTATGAGGAAAGAAACAGGTAACTATGGGGTAAATCAAAGTGAGTATTACATAAAATAATAATGTTGATGATAATTAATAATAATTAATAATGTTGTTGATGATTAATTTTGGGAACAAAACTCAAGATAGAATCAGAGTATTAGACAAAATAATATAACATAGAAAAGATGATCAGAGATAAAGGTCTAATATCCTTTGTTGTTTAGAGTATAGAAATGAAGATTAACTTTAGACACAAGATTGTAAAAATTCAAGGGTAATCATAAAGAGAATATAAAAGAATATCTATCTTCTAAAATTCCTATAGGATAGAATAATATAAACAAAGAAGAAAGGTGAGATACCATATTTATAGCAGAACAAATAGAAAGGTATAATAATATTGAATTCTAAATAATTCTAATTACACTAGAAATCACAAAAAAAACCCCAGAAATTATTGCATTGAATTAAACATAGTTTTAAGGTCCACTCAAAAATTAAAGACAGGACAGTTCAAAGTAAAAGTGAAAGTATTGAAACATTGCATTGAGTAGTTACAAGTTGAGACTAAACTTTGATGGTCATATTAGTATAAAACAAAATAGGTAACGAGACAAAATAAAATATTAAGATAAAAATTTGCTTTAAATAATAAGGTGTTCAATTCATAGTGTGCTCCGGATAAAATGCATGATCTTTTTAAAATAAAGTGACCATTCATTGAGTCTGAAAAGGGACACAGTCAAGATAACTACAGAGACATAGCTGGATGAGGAAGACCATTTGCCAGAGATCAAAAGGTGTCCAAGGGTCTGCTGAGATACAGAGATTTTAAAAGACATAGGTGGTCAAATGAAATGGTCACAAAAACACGCTTGGTAGCATATCACAGTTACTGGTGGGACTCCTGAATCAGGAGTGGGGCTATGATTGAGACATGTGCAATATAGTAGACTGAGGAGCTGACAATATCGGCCTACCCCTACACTTGCCACTGTGCCTCCAGGGTTGTAAATGATATAATCCAAAACTGAAGGAGGAAACAGTATTAGAGCTTGACTTGTGAGATTCTGGTTTGCAGAAGGCTACGGATGACAGTGGAAGCCGAAAAAAAACATTTGCAAGATCTACAGAGGAAAGAAGCCTCTGGCGATTTCCCTCTAACCATAATTGAAGGATGAAAATAAGCAGGTTGCCAAATGGAGCGTACTGGAGAGATAACGATGGGAAATGAAAATGATCAACCTGACTTGAACGGTTAAAGCCTTGTCACTAGCTCTCCCTGCTGATACACTTGGGGCTCGATCTGGTTTCAGGGAGTTCTTCATGATCTCCCAGACTTTAACAGGTTTGTCCAGAGTGAAACCAGAAAGAACGTGCATTTGTACAATAAGGTGTTCTGCAAGAATGGAAACGTTTATGGGCCATTACCCTGCTGGCCAGGTAAACTCCCTTTTAGAAACAAGGGGTGTGTGGCATGTTGCATAGCAGCCAACTCTCTTGAATTGCAGAGTTGGAAACATTGATGATGGTGACTGACCACACAGCGTTGCGTGTGTGTTGCTCTGGCAATAATCCAGGCTCTCACATCATGTCCCTGAAAGGGCTTATTATATTTTTTCTGACTCCCTCATTCCAGGACTTCAGCCATACTCTTTCTGTTCCAGCACACCCACAATTTTCAAACTGGAATTTGCGTTCATTTTGCTGCGTGTTGATCACGGTTCAAATGGAATCAAAACCTTGATTTTTGCAGGGCTTTATATTTTCATTATTTTTGTCAGTATCAGGTATAAATTTAGAAAATAGGCAAGTGGTTGAGTCAATGTTAAACAGGTGGATACATAATGTAAATGCTACATGAATGTCTCATAGATGTAAGGTATTTTAAACAAATTTGCATTTCCATTATGATGACATATAACAATAGATTACATGATGCTGACCAGTTAATGATGAACGCAGCAATAGTATATGCATATTAAATATTCCTAACATGTACCTTATTCCAATGGACAAATGGTATCATATTGAAAAGTTGAATGATAAAAGAATAATATTTGATCCATCTAAATGTAATAAAAAGTTCAAACACATATCAAAAGAAAAAAAACCCCCAAATCTGTTGTCTCACATTCAAATTTACTAGGGCTCAAATAGAAAGTAGATGTTTAGAAAATGATGATGACGATGTATGTACAAACATGCTTGATACAGTTGGTGTACAGAATGATATAAGAGCTGTAATAAAGTGATTTAGAAAAAATTCTAAAATTTTGCTCTGAAGCATTGTATTGAAGGAAAGTCAGAGTTGAGTCCTCTGATGCCCTCTTCGGTGGGTGGATCACCACGTTAGCTGCTCGCGCAGCCTTCGCCCTGCCTCAGTCTCGGGGCTTCAGGGGAATGAATGCCCACAGTCTGTGGAGAAGCCAAGCTCCAAACTCACTCTCATTGAGTCAACGGTGACTCATCATGACCCCAGAGAACAGATGAGAACTGCCTCTGTGGGTTTTTGAGATGGTCCATCTTTCTGGGTGTAGAAGTCCTCATCTTCCCCCAGAGGAGGGACTGGTGGCTTTGAACTGCTGACCTTGTGATTAGCAGCCTAACAGACAACCCGTTATTACCGCCAGGGTTTTCCCCTGGCTTCGTGTTTTCATTTAGCACTGCTTTAGGATACAAAAAAGACCTCGGCTCAACATTTAAAGAGAGTATTTAGTAAGGCTCAGCCAGGACACAGATGAGAGTTCATTAGGTCAGAATGGCATCCAAGGGTTCCCAGAAAACTGACATGGGAGGACTGACCAGCATGATTGGCAGCTGATCAATATATGACAGTTGCAGAAGGGACTGTAGAAAATGGAACTGGACCGTAATTGGGATATGTACATGATGTTAGATAGAAGCTGGTGAGACTTTGCGTCCCATGCTTTGAAGATGTTGCACGAACTGAAGTAGAGGTGCAGTGAGAGAGAGGGAGGCCCTCAGTGAGGGGACAGTCATTGGATTGACACAGTGGCTGCCACGATGGCTCAAATATAACAATGATTGTGAGGTTGGGGCAGGACGTGACGGTTGCATACAAAGTCACTGTGAGTCATAGGGGATCGGTTCACATCAAACCACAGACAAACAAATACAACTTGAACCATTTCTGTGGAGTCCATGCTGACTCAGAGTAGCCCTGTCGGACAGCGTTAAATGGCTCCTGGAGATTTCCAAGGCTTTAACCTTCACAGAAGCCAAAGCCACATCTTTCTCCAGCTGAGCATCAGTGAGTGCAATCTGCCAAGCTTTCAGAGAGCAGCTGAGCCTGTGAGCACTTTGCCACCAGGGTTTCTTCCAAACACAAACCAGATTCCTTGCCATGCAGTCAATACTGACTCATAACGACCCTGTTGTACACACTTAAAACTGCCCCAGTGGGTCTATGAGTTGATAAAGCTCCACGGGAGTAGACAGCTTTATCTTTCTCCCAAGGCGTGCCTCCTGCTGACCTTGGGATTTTGCAGTCTGAGGTGTACCCCGCTATGCCACCAGAGCATCTTAGAAGGTAATAAAGCACAGTGTCAAAAACGCAATTGCTGGCTGAAATAAAAAGAGTGGGCACCTTTCATCATTTTTTCTGCCTGTCACAGAGAAACTTTGGAAATTCTTTGTCATGTAATTATGCTTAAACAAAATTGGAATGACACTTATTGTATTTAAGAGGACAAGAACTAATTCAGTGGAGGCGGGATGCTAAAGGGCATGACAAGAATGAACGATGAATACAATTTCAGAAACGTATAATCCAAAATGCCTTTAAATGTAGAGGGAAGGAAAAAAGCCCTTGGCGAAAGCCACAAATGGTGTGTGGGGCCATATCTGATCCCCTCTGGCTTCTGCAATGTCACAAGGCAGGGGTCAGACATGCCTCCCTGGTCCATCTTTGCCTATTCTGCCACCAGCCATTCCTCCAATAACCCTTTATTCCTATGATGGGTTTGATAATTTGTTGCAATGGCCACACAGAACTCATAGAAGATACAATTAAGGGAACTTATGAAGGGAGTTAATAGGTTATTACAAGTCTGGGCCACAAACAATAAGAATAGAGTCATTGGTCTATAGCATTGGTTTATAGCAACACCTCTCGTCAGCCAGTAGCCAAATCTCTCTCCACTCCTCAGTCTCTCAGCCCTTGGTTTTTGCTGACATGGGCCAGGCAGTGAGCTCACCTGTTGCTCTGTCCCACAGTTCTATCGTCTCAGGTCAGATGAGGAGAAGGTACCTCCAGAGTGTTTTCCCACTGCCCCTCTGAATCCCTGTGCCACAGTCTCTGGTGCTTCTTCTGGTCTTGGTGGCGTAGACACCTCAAAGATCTTGGGCATGCTCTTCCAAAGTCCGGCACACTTTTTATCCCTGCTGTTCCTTTAAAGACGGCTCATCCTTATAGCCAGTGGCATCATCACAGAAACCAGTCCCCTTTATTAGTGTTACACATGCTCTATTTGCATAATTTCACCTAGTGAATTGCTGGGAGCTATAAAGATGTGGGTAGAAGAGCCATATTAAGAAATTTCACTCATGGCAATAGGGTCCATCTATGTGACTCTCCCGAAAGGGTTAGGAGCTAGAAATAAACATGTAGATACCATCCTGTTGTTAGTTGCCATGAAGTGAATACTGACTCATGGTGACCCCATATATCAGAGTAGATCTGCTCCTTGAGATTTTTATGTTATGACTTCCAGGAAGGAAATTTCCAGGCCTTGCCCATGCTTCAAACAACCCATTAAAATTGTTTAACTTCTTATTGTGAATTAAGAGATAAATCCCAGAATAGATCATCAGTTTCATATTCAGCAGCTTCTCAACCCCTCCTCAGTGTCTTATTCTATTTTCATAAGTTTAGCTCATCTCCCTCTTGTTGGAGATTGTCTTTACCCAAGTTACCACTTGTGAGTGGGTGACACTCTTTCCAGGGGAGCATTGGGACAATCTGGGGGTGGAGGTGGGGGTGAGTATACTCCCCAAATGGATACCTACATTTTCTCCCCTGCATTATGGGCTATAATACAAAAGTTTTAATTGCCAGGGGATGCACTTTTTTTCTGAAAAGGAGGTGATAGGGCAAATCAATTTGGGGTTCTATGGTATGACATGACTGCTCTTTTTGTGAACTTTGATTGTGGAAGCCGCGGTCAAGAGATCCAATGACGCACGGTATTGAGTACATCTGCTGCACTTGTATTGAAAAGCAAGGATGCTACTTTCAGGATTTAGACAGGCTTGACCCAAGCATGGCCTCTTCAATTGCCTCATATGCATGTGGAAGTTGGCCATTGACAAAGTAAGGTCAAAGAAGAATGGATGCTTTGGAGTCATGCTACTGACTGTGGTACTGAAGCTAACAGACCAAATACATCTATCTTGGAAGAAGTCCACCCAGAATGTTCTTAGAAGCAAGGATGGCAAGACTTTGTCTCATGGACTTCGTCTTGTGTTACCAGTAGAGACCAGACCCTGGAAATGGACATCATTCTTGGTAAAGTAGTGGGGCAGCCCCCAAAGAGGAAGACTCGCTACAGTGGCTGCAACAATGGGTTCACACATGAAAGCAATTGTGAGGATGGCATCAGACAGTCAGCTCTGTTATGTGTAGGGCCGCTAGAAGTCGGACCCAGCTTGCCAGCATGTAACAATAGCAACAGCAACGCAAGACCTTCCCTTCTTCCCTCCTCTTCTCACCCTAAAGTTCTCCTCTTTCAGTGTGAAAACTTTTCTTTGATAGGTATATTTTAAATCATAGTGGCCTTATACGATACGTGTCCTTTTGTAATTGGCTAATTTCACTTCGCATAATGTCCTTCAGGATCATCCGTGACATAAAATCTTTCTCAGTGTCTTTGATATTCTTTAATGTTGGACAGTGTTCCGTTGTGTATATGTACCCAAGGCGATTTATTCATTCTTCCACCAAATGGGCAGTTAGGGGAGCAATCGCTTTTTGTCTAGTAGCTGAGTACTTAACCCTTTGTGCTAGCCAGGAACTCCTTAGATAACATCATTAATAGCTAAAACCTTGGCTGGGTATAAAGTCGCCATGAGAGTATACAGAAAAAGAAGGGAAATTTCATATGCTCTTCTTCTGAGTCTGGTTCCCTACCATAGAGAGAAGGGAACCATCAATATCCTCTTCAGGAGGAAGTTATACCTCAGGAGCCTTCAGAATTGATTCAAGGCACTATGTTTTGATTCATTTCAAAGAGGTGTGACTTTTCTCACTGGTGAGCTTGGAACAAGAGAAAATGTCCAGTCCACTACCTTCTGAACTGTGATTCTTCAGAATCTCTCTGTCCTCATAGAGATCTTTTCTTTCCCCTTACTCCTCCCCTTTTTCAGAGTAGGCTCTACCCTAAATAAAGATCTTTACTAATAAGTGGAAGTCAATACAGGAAGTATAGGAAACTTGATTCTGGCCACAGATGCAGCTAAATTCTTTAGTCTACTGCCGCCAGGAATGTTGGTGTATTCATCTCCATCTGTTGAACTTTTCTGGGTCTGTTTCGCTTGGCTTTAAACAGAGTAGGATTTTAAAAAGCAAATGAATGACCATCATCTATAAATCTCAACTCTACTGTGTCACAAGCCAAAAAACGATGTGGCAATTAGTGCTCTCCCCATTTTCCATAAAGACAAAACAAAGAAGAGCAACAGAAAGGTTAGTTTACTTGCCCAGCCTCATCTAGGTCACATGAGATGAAACTGGGCTTCTGGAAGATAGCAACCGAGTGACACATACCAGACAGACGCCGCAGAAATCAGCGCAGGAGAGTTACTAAGTGGGAAATTCCACACTGCTGGGGTCACAGTAGGAGCATCATAAGGATAAATAGGCACAGATCCACTAGGCTTTGAGGAACTGGAGGGCTTTTAGCTCACCACAGTGGAGGCCGGCTAGGGTTTGACATTAGACCCACCACTGTCTTGGATGGAACTGGGATCATTTTGAGCCAGTACAGGGACACACAGGGGCACACAGGGACACAGCCACAACTTTCTAACTGCTGCCTTGAGGTAGGGATTAAACCCTTCTAGCCCCATGGTCATGGATTGGGACTAAGCTATATAGTTATTTTTGTTTCCTGCTCTTCTCCTCCCCTCACAGTCTCAGCGGGCTTAGTTTTTTTTTCTCTTTCTCTTCTCTTTTCTCTCATATGCCACTGCCAACCTCCAAACTACTCCCCTTAGCCTAGGGCATTTATGCCTTCCCTCCACCCAGCTAGGAGAGTTCTACCTTCTGTAGCATATCCCAAGACCGGGAAAAGCCCAACCACCCTCCACCAGGGGATATCCTGCCCAACTTCTTCGAGGGGAAATTCTGCCCACCCACCTTCTGCAGGGCTTGCCACATGGCTTGGGAAATCCCACTCATGTTCTTCGAGGGAGATCTGGCCTGCATGGTTAGAGGAACTCCTGCTCAGCTAACACTCATCAACATTCCATGCTGCTGCAGGAACCTATGCCCAACCTCTGCAGTGATCGACCTGACCAGGTCAATTCCACCCACCATTCTTGATGATCTACCCCAAAGTGGGGAACCCACTAGCCTTCTGTGGCACTCCCGTAGCAGTTGACACCTCCGCCCTCCCTCTGCAGCACCCCATGCTGTCATGGGCCACACCTTCACTGTCATGGGCCACACCTTCACGACTTCTTGTGAGATCACCCAGTACAGGGCCCTCCTCATGGGTCCACAACAACTCAACCAGCATTCCCTGAGGGGACCATCCAACTTGTCCTCCAAATAACAGAATACTGATTGAGTAGGGAAAGAGTGAAGCAACAGGAGGATAAAGTTATAGGTTAATTCCATGGTGAAATTAGCTGAAGGCAGTTCAAAGAAGCATTACTACGAGTCTCCCAGAGAAAGAGTCAGTGCTCTTCAACTCCCTGTAAAATGACACCCTCCTCCTGTCAAATACCACAAGGCAAAGAGCAATGAGCCCCAATAACCTCAACAAAAAACGAGGAGAAACAAAAAGCAATGGCAGAGGATGTCCTGAACCTAACAAGGTGCATAGAAGAAGCAGCCATTGATCTGCTACAGAAAGAACTTTTCAGAATGTTCTTTGGAGTCATGCAGGATTTGAGGGAAACAATACTGAAAAAGGATGAAATGATAAAGGAGATAAAGTCCACACACCAAAGAGAAATACAAGAGCTTAGGGAAAAGATAACAAAACCAGTAACAGACTCAGAGACTTTGCCAAATGACTGGAGAGAGGCAGAGAACTGCACTCGTGTCCCAGAGGACAGCCAAGCAGATTTTAACAAACACCAACAAAACTCTAATGAGATCATCAGAGAAGCTGAAGAAAATCCAAGAGCTATGTCTGATGCTCTGAAGAGAAACAACACCAGAATAATTGCATTACTAAAGGAAGACACAACAAAGAAGTAATCTGCAACAATAGTGAGAGAATTCTTGGAGGAAAACTTCCCCAGCTTAATGAATGAAAATCAAGCAACCCATCAGGAAGACTGAAAGAAAACCAGCTAGACTGAATCACAAGAAACGCCACCAAGGCACATAATAGTGTAACTATCCAACTTTGAGGAAAAGGAGAAAATCATGAGAGCAGCTAGGGAAAATCAAGCATTCACATATAAATTTTCCCAAATAAGAATATGCTGAGACCTATCAGTAGACACTATGAAGAAGAGGACAGAGTGGAGTAACATATTCCCAAAACTGAAGGAAAATAATGCAAACTCAAGAATACTTTATTCAGCCAAATTATCTATCAAGATAGGTGGAGAAGTAAGAGTCTTCCCAGACAAGGAACAACTCAAAGAATTAGAAGAAATACAGCCCTACGAAAGATCCTTGCTGACCCAGTATGGGCAAAAGAACAACGCTCACTAAGTGTAAATAACAGACCACCACATGGAACAACCTCACCCAGAGAACAGCAAAGAGAAAACAGCCCCCAAGATAGCATTGGCTTAAGAGTGGAAAGAAGTCAAGAATGAAACACACACACAATATACACAACACACTGATAAGAAAGAGAGATAGGGAAACACCCAACATAAAAGGATAAGACAACTTCACATATTCTACTGATGGAGATAATAATCCTGAATATCAATGGACTGAACTCAGGCATTAAAAGACCGAGGCTAGCAGACTGGCTTAGAAAACACAACTCATCAATCTGCTGTCTATCGAAGATATAGCTCAAAACTGCAGACAAAAATAGGCCAAGAATCAAGCAAACAGCAATTAAAAAAAGAAGAAGAAGAAGCAGGGGATGCAATCCTAATCTCGATAAAATTGACCTCAAAATGCAAACCATAAAAAGAGATAAGGAGGGACACTACCTAATGCTTGAGGGAATAGTAGACAAAGAACCACTAAGCGTTTTAAGCATATATCCCCTGAAAGAGAGACCCATTGAATATGTCAAGCAAACACTCCAAAAGAAAAAAAGAATCACAGTCTCAACAATCATAGTGGATGGCTTCAATATACCACTTTCTGAGAAAGATAAATCACAGGGAAAGAAGTTCAACATGTAAATACTAGACATGTAAATACTACAATCAGACAATTTGACATGATAGATATTTGCAGAGCTTTTCATCCAAATACAAAAAAAAATTCACATTCTTTTCAAGTCCACAGGGCACACATTTGAAAATAGACCACATGCTGGGGCATAAAGTGAATCTTGTTGCAGGGAACGTGGGAAAGAAAGAGGGACTTAATGACAAGGCTTTACATATATCCCCCTCCCTGGGGGAGAGACAACATAAAAGTGGGTGAAGGATAACATCGGACAGTGTAAGACATGACAAAATGATAATTTATAAATTATCAAGGGTTCATGAAGAAGGGATGGGGTGTGGGGAGGGAGTGGAAAAATGAGGAACTGATACCAAAGGCTCAAGCAGAATCTCAAACTGTCACCAAGTTTTGAGAATAAAGATGACAACACAAATACAAATGTACTTGACACAATGTATGTATGTATGTATGCATGTATGTATGTATGTATGTATTGTTCTGAGATTTGGATGAGCCCCCAATATAATGATTTTAAAAAAGAGCTAAAACTGGGATTTAAATTTATGTCTATCTGAACCCCAAGTTCCAATACTTGTCACTTAACCACACTCATTGTAACAAAGAGAATGCTTTGAACCTGCATCTTCCTGCTGCTAAGACTTCTATGTTTTTTGCATTCTGTATTTTACTTACAGGGATTAGGAATAGTCTGTGATTTTCTTATGGTCTGATCCTCACACTATTTCAGTTATTTTATAGAAGAAGGACTTTCACCTACTTCCCTTGTGATTTAGTTTGGGTTCCCACCACCTGTGTGGAACCTCAGCCTCCAGGTTCAAGATGTGGGTTTTGTTCATAGCTTTCCCTCTGCCGGTGGTTTAAAGCCCTCATCCCTTGGCCAGTCAAACCCTCCCAACTACCACGAGGTCTTTCTGATGACATTTGTCTGCCTGTTGGACTGCTAGGCATCACATATATCTGTTTTTTTTTAATCTATGGCAGTCACATGCTTTAAGTATGCATACTTGTACCCACACACACAGGAGTACTTTGGTGGTTCCAACAGTTAACATGACCAACTGTGGGTTTGCAGTTCAAATTCACCACGTAATACCAAAGAAGACATGCCTGGAGACCTACTTTGGTTAATATTACAGCAAAGAAACTTATGGAGCTGTCCCTCTTTCTAGCACATTGATGGTTCACCATGAGTCAAAAGCCACTTGATGGTAATGCTTTGTTTTAATTTTATAGGAATCCCTGTGTGGTGTCAAATGGTTACTTCCCAAAGGGTTGGAGGTTTGAATTCTCTCAGTGGCACCTTCAAGCAAAAGTCTGACAATCTACTCCCCTATCCAAATCAGTCACTGACAAACATGAAGAGAACAGCTCTACTGTGATGTATGGGTGGGTGGGTGGGTGCGTGGGGTCCACTGTGAGTTGAAGTTGGTTCAGCAGCAACTGGTTGTTTGTAGGTAAAAATCAAGGAAACATGGAGTCTTGAGAGCAAATATTCCCAAACAGTATTCAAAACTTGAAAATAAATTGAAAAAGTATGTTGTGCCCTTTCATAATCATACTTGGACCATTGTTTAAGAAGCCAAACTAAAGGTCATCTGAATCTCTCTGACAAAAAGCATTGCTCGACACTGACACATGGGTGAACCTTGAGCTAGTATCAACTGTATGGCAACTGACATGATGATATCTACATGATTTCTGGCTCATAAATCTTTCATGGGCATCACAGAAATTCACATACTGATTTACTAAGAATTTTTTCTTTCTTTACATTTGTAAGGCATTTTGGGATACATATATCCATAATTGGGTTCACATTCACCCTCGCCTACCTTTTATCATTCCCACCCCCTCAGAGATAGTTCTTGTCCTTTTAAAATTCAAGTAATAGCCATTATTCCATTTTGTTTGAACATAATTGCATGACAGAGAACTTCTAAAATGTCTCTTATGACAGAAGAGTGGTGAAAATAGCCCACTCATTTTCTGTTTTCTGTCACCAAGTTTGTGAATTAAACTCTGCTTCATTGCTTTCTGGGGCCTGGTGGTATAATGGATTATGAGTTGGATTGCTAACTGTAAGGCATGCAGTTCAAACCTATAAGTTGCTTCCTGGAAGAAAGACATAGTTCCCTGTTCCCATAAAAATGCACAGTCTCTAACTGGACATCACCTCACAGAAGAGACACCGGGAGGAGACCAGTCAGTCAGCGTGCAGTACATCATGGATGAAACATACAACTTTCCTCTCATTCTTTAATGCTTTCTCTCTTCCCTCCCTCCTCCCACTACCACAATCCTACTTCTACCTTACAAATCTGGCTAGACCAGAGGACATCAACTGGTACAGATAAGAGCTGGAAACACAGTGAATTCAGGACAGATAAATCCCTCAGGACCAATAGTGAGAGTAGATACCAGAAGGGTAAGGTGAAGGTGGGCAAGAGAGGGGGAACCGATCACAATGCCTGCTCCCTGGGAAACAGATGACTGAAAAGTGGGTGAAGGGAGACATCGGACAGTGTGAGACATGTAAAAAAATTATAAATTATCAAGGGTTCATGAGGGAGGGGAGGGGGCTGGGAGGGAGGGGGGAAATGAGGATCTGATATGAAGGGTTCAAGTAGAAAGCAAATGTTTTGAGAATGATGTTGGCAACAAATGTGCTTGACACAATGGGTGGATGTGTGGATTGTGATGAGAGTTGCACGAGCTTCCAAGAAAGTGATTTAAAAAAGTACAGCCTCAGAAACCTAGAGGGAAGTTCTACTCTGTCCAACTCACTATAAATTGGAGCTAATTCAATGGCAGTGTTTTTCAGTTTAATTTTATGATTTTGTAAGGTGTGCTGGTGGCGCAGTGCTTAGGTGCTCTGTGTTTAAGCGCTCATTTGAATCCATCAGATTGTCTGTGGAAGAAAGAGGTGGCAGCGGATCGTGCAAAGAGTACACAATGGAAACCCAAGGGGTAACCCTACAAGGGTCCCAGAAGCTATAATCAACTTTATGGGAACTTTTAATTTTTATTTTAAAATTACACTCTGGACAAGAGGAGGACATGAATCAAATATGATGATCACAATCAGAAGAGTTTCCACGTTGCGTTTTCAGCTTCATTGTGCTATCAGCTGTGTGAAACCCAGAAATCGCTTTGCAAGCAAGTCAAATGGAGCAAGATGAATTTATCCTAAACCCACCTTCCCGCTCAGGTATAAAATACTGCAGCGGCACATTTAATAGCACAAGTGAAACATTTTAGAAGTGTAATGTTGTGAAGTATTTAATATGACTCTTCTACTCAAAGCCTCCCAAGGCAGAGGTTATTCCAATCAAATGGCTGCCATTTTCCTCATGGGACTGGATAAGAAGGTAAAGGAAGATAGTGATTGGATTATAAGATTCAGCTGTGAGTGATCGTTAACTGGGTTAATTGTGAAGACCATCCCACTGGGTATAAAGTTAGCCATCTCAGGAGTAGGAAGCCGGGAGTTCACTACCAGCAAAAGAACCTTGAGTGGCGCACACGCGTTGGAGCCTGAGAACCCTGCTCTGTGCATCACCTGGATCCAAGAGACAGCTTTCACTGTAGAGGGGCAGCAGAGAAGTAGCAGGGGCAGAACTTGGGGCAAGAGCATGAGAGAGCCTGGTGGACTTCCTAGTTCACAGAACCAGCAGATCTGAGTGCGTTTAGGCAAAAGTGACCAGAGGCCCCACTTTTTTTTTTTTTTAACAATTTAGCCATATCCCACAGCATTTTAAAATTAAAATAAGTACATCACAATCTGATTTTTGCATTCTATGAACACTTTTGTGGCTCCATATAGACCAAAGTTTTAATCAAGAACCCTCCCCACCCCAGTCAATGGTGTCCCAGTTAAAATCTGGTCACTTTAGTTTAGGCAGGAAACTGTGATTATGATTTGGTTGGTGCTAGTGAAAAAACCATGCCTGTTTGCACTTGGGTGTGGAGGTACTTAATAAGTATTTGCAACAGGACTTGCGCGGTGTGGTGTTTTCCCTTTGCATGGAATGCTGACTTGGAAAAACTGACATTGTGTTGGGTGGTACAAATGGTTGGCGCTCACTTACCAAGGATGTCACAATGGAGACTAAGGCATGTTCAATCCAAGCTACGGCTTTTTCCAATTGACTCCTACGCTTGTGACATTTGGACCAGGAATAAGGAAGGCTGCAGTTGAATGGATGCATTTGAATTACGGTCTTGGGGAAGAATACTGAAAGTACCGTGCATTGCCAGGAGGAAAAAAAATCTATCATGGAAAATGCTCCTGAGAAGTAAGGATGGAGAGACGTGGGGTCGTGTACTTCAAGCATGGAGAGAACAGTTTCTTGAAAGGGACAGTATGCTTGATAATGTAGGTCAGAGAAAAAGAGGAACACCTTTACAGAGATGAATTGACACATTGGCTACAATAATGGGAACAACACTGGCTAACAACTGTGAGGATGGCAGAGGCCTGAGCAGGGTTTCATGCTATTGCACAAAGGGTTGCTATGGATTGGAATCAACTCGTGGTACCGAACACCATTATCACCACCACCATGAGGTTTGAAGTTTGAACCCACCCAACAGTGTTTTGGAAGAAAGGTTTGTTAATTGATTCTATAAAGATTACTGTCAAGAAAACTCCATGGGGTCAAAACCACCTTGACGGCATTTGGGTTAACAAGCAAACAAACAAACATATATAAAGCATCATTTTATTTGATGGCTATATAGGCGTTTTCATCAACAGCAATCAGATGAGTAAGGAGATGGATTTTATTCAGGCCAATACAATAGGGAGAGTACTCTTAGATGCCCAAATCAGAGTGTCTCAGCAGGATGGTTTTGACTTTAGACTTTCATAGGGATTGCGAAACAAGAGGTGGAGTTCTTTATAGTTAGGGATGTTCTACAAACAGGGACTCTCAGTTATCTGGCAAGGGAGTCCTTTTCATTGTGGTTAGTGAGTTTTTTTTGTGTGTAAACTTCAAATCCAAACTAACCAACCATGACAAATAGTCCTCATCATAAGTGGCCAAACGCGAGAAAAAGAACAAATAGTCGAAGGGGCTGCGTCTGGCCTTGTCAGTAGATGTAGGCAAAATCAAGAGTGAACACAATAGAGGTCACGTCCTTACAGAGGAGTCCTGGTCTTTTAGTGGTTACAGGTGAGGGAGGAAGACTCCTCAGCTGCTCCTTGGGAGGAAGACTTGGTTTTCTACTCCCATCAAGAGTTAGACTTGGAAACCCACAGGGACAAGGCTAGTCTGTCCTTCAGGGTCACCATGAATCAGAATCCACTCCATGGCAGTGAGTTAAAAAAATTTTTTTGGGGGGGGTCCTTATAGAGATTCTAGCAAATGAAGATGTAAGAAGTAAACAGGTGACTTAGAAGGAGTAGTTTGAAGATAGCACAGTGGTTTGGTGCTCTGCTGCTAACTGCCAGGTTAGCCATTCGAACCCACCAGCTCTTTCATGGGAAACTAGGAGATAATCTGATTCTGTAAAGATTATTGTCTTGGAAAGTCCTGAATGTTCTGTCCCACGTTCTTCCAGAGAAATGAACTATCAAGAACATTTCTTTCTTTCTTTTTTCCCTCAGTTACAGCCACATGAGTCTTTGGGGGTGGGGTGGGGTGGAGAGACCTGGCTAGACCTATGCCTCAGAGGCCGTGACATAGCCTAGACTACGTCTTTTTCTTCTTCAACAGTTTTATTGGCTTATGATTTACATAGGAAACAACTCAGTAGTTAGATCATCACCTGAATCGGTTTTAGACCATTTTTCTCATTCTTATTCATGATGACCTGGACTCCTAAAGTTTATTTTTCATTCTTTCAGCATCCACATCAAAAGACCTCTATTGATTCCCACGACTGTCCCTGTTTTCAGGAGTAGAAAGCCCAGCCTTTCTCCAGAGGTGTTGCTGACGGTTTCAAACCACCAACCATGCAGATTGCAGGCCAAGTACATCACCAGGGCTCCCACCAATACTGAATACACAGTAATGAGAGCTAGAGTCAGATCGAGAAGAAGTTTTTTCGAACTTGGAAATTTATAGTTGTGGAAAATATTTAACTTTTATACATATATATGTTTTATGGAGAATATAATAATTAATATACGTTCTTTTTTTCGCACCACTGCCCTCTGGTGGTGGGAGTAGGAGGCCCAGCCTTTGCTCCTGTGGAGCCGTGGCTGGAATTGAACCTCCATCCCAGTGGGCCGCAGTCCCGTGCACAACCACTACGCCACCGGGGCTCAATCCTAATGAAAATACTTTCAAGCATAAAATATTCTAGGACAAAGTTATGTGGGGGAGTGGGATGTAAATATAAGCTCAAGGAATTCTGCATAAAACGGGAATTTTATTAAATAACTTAAAAGTATCTTGTCTTTTAGAAATGTTGTAGGGTGGGTGTAAAATTGCTGTGACATTTAGATTCTACTGGCTGCTTTTAAAAGAGTAAAGTAACCGTTTTATTTAAAATGTCAGCATTATAATGTGCTGGAAGTTACATCACTTGCAACCCTTTAAACTTAAATAATTTCTTTTATAATCAGTCCAATGAAACAAGCAAACTTCAGTCTCCACAGCGTTGAGACCAGAGGGAGTTGGTGCTTGACTATCACTGTCCGCTGCTTTGCAAATGATCACATAAGATGAGAAGATCCTGATCAAGTGTGTGTGTGTGTGTGTGTGTGTGTGTGTGGAGCATAACTCAAAATGATGAGATGCCAGTCTTACCAGTCATATAGAGTTTGGTAGGACCCCCATCATCATAACCTTCAGGCTAGGAAGTGTACATACTTTCAAATTAGAATAATCAGCCAGTTAAGATGAAAGGATAGTATGTACCTGAGAGCAAAGTTTAGAGAGTTAGGGAAAAAAGGAGAAATGAAAACAGGAAACAGGCAGCAGGTGGAATATGTGATGGTATATAAAAGTTATATGAATCTTTGGATATAAAATGGATGATTTGCTCTCTAAATCTATACCTAATTCCTAGTGTAAAGTTATATACATATATATGTATACACACACATACACAAAAGGATATGTATGTACTATGAAAACCATGTTGCATATTCACTACTATTGTTTTCCATAGAGGACAGTGACCAATAAATACTTCCTATTCACTTTACTCACCTCTAATTCATAGGAGGATTAAGTCAGAAGCTTGCACATTAGGAATGTGCATATGATTGTGCATATCCACACATACATGATCATGTGTATCTGGGTGAACTTGATTCAGATGAAGCATTTTAACTGAAGATTTCATACAATATAATTTATAAACTATGCTAGCATACTGTTTCTAATTAATGTTGGCTATGTAAAATGTGTGAACTTTAGAAATATACACTTATGAAGATCCAATGCCTTGGTCTTGTTTTAGAAATATGCATTTATGAAGATCCAATGCCTCGGTCTTGTTTTAAGAAAGCATGAAGATGGTGTGCAGGCAATGCTCTAAGGGTGCGGTGTGTGTGTGTGCTATGATCACAGAAACTAATTGTGTTAGTCCAGGTAGACTAGAGAAAAAAAAATTCATAAACATACATATGCAAATAAGGGAGAGGTTTATATACAAGAGGAATGGGACATTGAGAAAGCATCCCAACCCAGTCCCGTCTGAGTTTGTAAGTCAGATATTAGCCTACATGTCTAATACCTATCCATAAGTCCTCTTCAGACTCACAAAGCACATGCAATGATGCCAGGGCAATCACAGGCCAGTGGGTGCAGAGTCTTGTGTATCCAGTGGTGGTAGAAGCATCTCAGTGCTGGCAGGGGCCTCTCTGTGCTTCTCAAGCATCTCAGCACTGGCAGGGGTCTCTATGTGACTTTCTCAGCTTCAGAGGTCTGGTTCCATCAGGGTAAGCCCATGCGGCTTCTCCTCCAGGATGTCTCACAGGGAGTCAATCTTGGGTCTTATCAGTAGAGCACTCCAAAGGACTGAGTCATAATTCTCTCACCTCCAAGGGGGAAATACAGCCAGACTTCCCAGAATTCTCAAGAGGAAGCCATGACCACCATGAGGTCTCATCGGCTATCTCTAGATTGACAGACTAGACTCCACCCCTCCACTCCCAATCCTGAAATTGACATGATAAGTGACTACCACACTAATAAAATGGGAACTGAACCACATTGAATTTCTTTTAGGTACAATTGCCACCTGAGATGGGAGTATTTCAGTGAATTGATTTCCCCTTTTGATTTCTTCTTCCTTCCCCTTTTCTTTCTTTATTTTCCCACTCACTATAATTCCTTTGCTAATTTTTATACATAGATAGTGTTTTGTGCTAGGTTCTGGTGGAAAAAGATACCCATTGAACAGCCCTAATCTGAAATGTGCTCTTAGAGGGTGGTGGAGAAAGAGATGGATTAGTGTGTACACTAGCATTATGATGGTGCTAGTGGGGTACTGTGGAAATGAAGAGGAGCATCTCTTTGAACCAAGGAGACTTAAGGAAGACTTTCAAGAAAAGGTGATGGCTTAGTGAATCCAGAAGAATGAGATTCCATGAGGACTTTCTGTAAAAAATGTCAAGATCAACCCTTGGAAAGGCTCAGAACAGAGTGCATGCCAGTGTGGTCAGAAGAGTTGGCACACTAAAACTGATAGTGGCAGTGATTGTACAACTCTTCTTGATATTATTGAATGATTACATTATATGATATTTGGATTATGTGCAGATTAAGACACTGCCTTTCAAGAAAAGAATATCTGGAAATACAAAGTTCAGGTCTATTGCATACCCTCATAACACTGAATGCCAGTTTGAAATAGGGTCTTTTTCAAGGAAGAAGTCTATCTAACATCCTTGGGCTCCTCATATGTGCATACGTGTGTGTGTCATGTGCACAGGACATTAGATCTGTGCATAAAAGTCCTACAAAAGCAAGACTTATTGGCACTTATTGGAATCAGGAATTGAAAAAGGGAGCTTTAGACAAGGATATGCATAAGATGGTGTCTGACAAATTATTCATTTCCCCCAATTATCCCTTTGAAATTTGAATTAGTACTCAATGCTCCCTGCTAATGCCCGGAGACTCTAGGATCCGTATATATTTGTATTGGAAAGTCTGGAAGGTGAGCCAAAGAGACCGTGTTTCATTCTAACTAGTCTCAGAAGATAGGAATGCCAAAGGGCAAGGAGATTAATGATTTTAAGGCATAGCAGAAAGGAGATTGACTTCATTTGCACTGGAATGAAGTTTCTTTTGGTCTGAAAAGGATTTAAAAAATATTACATTTCCTTTCCTAGTCTTCCCCCACCCCAATCCCTTCCATTTCTCAGCATCTCCAATATGAAAATTTACGCTCAACATTTAAGTGTTGTCTTAAGCTAATGTCCTCTCTTTCACCTAAGATCTAATATACATTTCAATAGTTATAAGAAGTCACGGACAAAATTCATGATTAAAGGATCCATTAAGGAAAGTAACATTTGTAATGCCAGTGAGAAATGTCAAGATTAAGTTGTGTATCAGGGCATGTTACAAAGTTCCTTCGGGTCTGATAATAAATGCTTATGGGACATACCACTCTCTTGTAAGTCTCAAATGAAAGACATCCAGTTCAAGCTACCAGGGTCAGCAAACACAGCACCTTGAATGAAGTGCCCAGAGGTACTCCAGTAGGCTTGAAACTGAAGACTTTCAGTGCCATTTCTGAGTCAGTAATCCCAAGGTTCCACAGAGGTACCTAGATGCACTCCTATTTACAAGCCAGCCTTCTGCACAAAACATCCGGCTTTACTTTCCAAGCGGCTTGGGAAGTTCATCACTCCGTTCCATGTCCTACCTCCTGCTCCTCTGTTGTTCACTGCACAGGCTTCTCAGTTTTGGAGGACGTGCTCCCCTCTTCCTCTGGTTGGTACTGAGACCTTCCTCCTGCATCTCAGCAAGCTCATTTTATACACTCCAGGGAATCCTGTTCACAGTCACTCACAAGTGAATGCTCTCAGTATTTCCTCCAACTTTCTTCCCAGACCCGTGTCAGCAAAGAACATTTGATGTGCCTTAGTGACATTGGTCAGAAGCGCCCCATGAAAGAAGCCACTGTCCCTGCGATGAAGAGCAGTGGGAAACCTGGCAGTAAGGCCTCAGATGATTCTGAGAACTATCTTAATGCTAGAGCTTATGCCTTCTTACAGATAAATATCACTCACCTTCTTTCAGTGCCGGGGCTAGCAAAAGTAGGCAGCAGCAGTGACAGAGGAAATCCCGATTGTGTATTGATATTCCACTTGGCAGAACTGAATATTCCTTGCAAGGAATATGCCTGTGACAGGTACGGGGAAATAACTGATGAGACACACAGTGAGGTTAGCATGGACATATCTGAGCTGAGCATCTGTTATTGTCTATCATAAAGTGTTTCCTTTTCCTCTGGGTCCTCTCAATGCTCTGTTCAGTTCTTACTGTATTTTTATGACCTGGCAAGGTAATTCTTTTAGGACAACAAAAATTTTAACTCCTCGTCTTCCTGATTTCTCAGACAAGCTCAACTTATCTGAAGTGCTGTAGCATCTACAAAATGTGTCATTTTTTTTGTTTTTGTTTTTGATTTTGTTTTGGCATCACTGCCCTCTGGTGGGAGTAGGAGGGCCAGCCTTGCTCCTGGAGAGCTGCTGCTGGATTTGAACCACCAACCCAGTGGGCCGCAGTCCCGCACACAACCACTACACCACCAGGGCTCAGCAAAATGTGTCATTTTTAATTTGACATGAAAATCCACTCTTATTTTGGTAACAATATGACAACAATTTTACTAATACAATAGTTCAATATAGTCAATCAAATTGCAATTTTTTTCCCTCCGTCCATAAGGCCATAAAACACCTAGGAACCTGGGTGGTTTTTTTTTTCCACTTGAAGAGAGTCCAACACTGCTTCCAAAGACAATGATGCTTCCAAGGACAACAATCCTTCTAAGCCCAACCCTCCTTCAAAGAACAACACTATTTTCTAGCACAACTCTTTTTCCAGGACAACTTTTCTTCCAAGATCAATGATGCTTCCAAGGACCATGATCCTCCCAAGGACAATGCTTCTTCCAAGGAGCATGATGCTTCTGTGGACAACGCCTCTTCCAAGGACAACTTTTGTCTTAGAACAATGCTGCTTTCAAGAACGACACTGCTGGCAAGGACAACTCTTTTTCTAAAGACAACTCTTCCTCTTCCAAGGACCATTGTGCTTCCAAGAATAACTCTTCTTCCAGTAACGACACTGCTTCCAATCACAACTCTTCTTCCAAGGACAATGCTGCTTCCAAGCACAACTCCTCTTCCAAGGATATCTCTGTTTTCCAAGTACAGTGATGCTTTCACGGATGCTGCTGCTTTCAAGAACAACACTGCTTCCAAGAACACCTCCTCTTCCAACGACCATGATATTTCCAAGGACAACTCTGCTTCTAAGAAAAGCACCGCTTGCCAGGACAAGTTTACTTCTGAGCACAATATTGCTTCCAAAGAAACCTCTGATTCTGATAAGAACACTATTGCAACTTCCATGACCACCAATGAGGCTCTCGACACCCTCACAACAGTACCATCTCCCTGTTTTTTTTTAAAAAATGCCATTCTTTGATCTTCTAGGTTGCCTGTTTTTACAGGTAATGCGATAGAACAGGCATGGAGGGAGAAGAAAGGAGAAAAATCCCCATTTTAAATTATTTTTCACTTTCTTGTGCATTTCAAAATAACCTAACCTACAAGATAGCAGAGAAGCGAGGAAGTTGTCATTTTTTGTTTACCAATTGGAATGACACTGCGAGGCCTTGTGAGGTAAAGAGTTATAGCCTGAAAAATCTACAATGGAGCTTCATCCAGTCCTGTAAGGTCCCAATGAGTCAGAATTGGCTCCATGGAAGTGATTTTATGAGTGTGTTTGTTTTTGAGGAAAAGAGAGATTTCTTTTAAGTATAAGTCTGAGAAAAAGAGCAAAGAGGGTCCTTTAGGGAGCTACCTGTGAATACTAGCTCCAGGCAGCACATCGCTTGCTTCTTTTGAACAATTTCACCTACTGATAAGCTCCATGATGAGATCCCTGGAAGAGATGCTTTGAGAGTTATCGGGAGTCTTTTGAGGGATTCCGAAACCAAATGAAGGGAAGGACAAGTCTTCAGATTTGTGACTCTCCCCCTCCCCCTCCATTTTCTTAGACGGTGCTTCTCAAATTGGTGATTTGGAAATAAGCCAAACATTTTGTTAACCATTTTACATTTAAAATCTAATTTACATCTCAGCACTTCTGTGAAGTATGAATGTTAAGAATGTGGAAACTTACAATGAGAAACTTGTGCTTGCATACATGGAGAGTAGCATGGTGTGCGTGTGTCTGAGGACAAGGATCTAAGTTTTAAGGAATTCTTAAAGTGTCGTAGACTCTTCGATATCAAGTCTAGCACTGACTACGTGGTACAAATATCTGTACTAAGCTTCGCATGCTTGAGAAATTGCCTTCTTCTCCCATCTGAGAAAAAGACTGGTTTCTTTTATGTCATACGGAGAGAAAAGCATGCATTCTGCGCTCTACTCTCCAGTTCACGCTCTCTGATTGTCCAAGAGCACACACACACTGCGGGTTCTAGCAAAGCTTTTGCTTGTTGCCAGCAATGTGAGGTTCTATGAATATTAATCTCCTTGAATTGCTTTGAAGCAGTGCATATGACACTTGCTTTTCTTCTGTTGACAGGAAGGCAACAACATTATTATACCTATTTCTTTGCAGATAATGCTGTCAACACTCTTAACTCATCTGCTTGACTCTGGACATCAGTGAGATGAAGCCTGGTACATCATGGTTCAGAACTTCTGCTTCCCCCAGCTGCACCAGAGTGTGCTCCCATTTAATTCTGTTCAACTGTTCCTATGATGACTCCACTACTTCTCCCATTCTCTGTATGTCTATCTTCAAATAAAGAATAATCATGAGCAACAATAAAACTGGGTTTTATTTTTTATTTCAGAAGTGTAGGAAACAATTAAGATTAAGAGTCCTTTTGTAATACTACAGTAACTATATGAATTTTTGGAATAATTAACAATGTGGTGGATAACACAGTTCTTTTGTTTGAAATGTGCTGGTATTTATATTATATGTTTGCCTGATTTACATTTTTTAATTCTTAAAAGTAATTTGTTTCATTTGACCTTTAATTTTCCATACTCAGGTGTCAGAAGGTATGCTTAGCAGCAGTAAAATCTGTCATATTATAGCATATTCTGTAGCCATGGGTTTTGAAAGCACAATCTATTCCCCAGAATAGACATTTGAAATAAAATACTTGATTGGTGTGTTTAGAAGACTTACATGTAATATAACTCATGATGGCTCTCCCCATGAACCTTGTCCAGTTATTGTCTCTGTAGATTCACTCAACTGAAAAACATGAAAAAACAAATAACAAAGGATCAAAATGACTACCAACAATAGCAAAATATGAGAAGGAGATACCCCAGTTTGAGAGGAAACTGGAAACATTCAAAACTAAAGCAAATTAAAAATGTGTATAAGGGGGTATCAAATGGTAAGGTGCTGGATTTAAACCTAGTTATATCTGTCCTAACCCACTTCCCAGTGTGTTCTGGATATTGGCACGGCATTCACATCCCTGGTCTTTGTCAGAGGGAATTCACTGGGGGCTTCATCCACATGTATTTCCCATTAAATTTTATTTATTTTCTAACTGATAATATTTCTAGACATGTCATTAAATGAAATATAACATTTTGGCCACGCAAATCCAATGGTTCCTTTTAATCAACTGTAACCTTCTCTACAATGCTCTCTCATTAACAAGGCCATCCCTCTCTATTATTGTCAGGGGGTAATCACTGAAGGTTTATTCGATGTGTAGACCCTGTGAATGAATTTTGGTCTTCCACTTTTATCTGTAGCCTTCTGCAAACCAGACTTTCACAATTTATGATTTGATACTATCCCTTCCTTTATATTTGAGCTGTATTAATTGTTATCCTTGGGTCATGTAGGCTGGTATGCTTTTTTCCACATAGATTTAGTGAATGCCTCATTCAGATGACTGCTTGTTTTACAGCAAGGGGTAAAAGACCCCAGACACTGTTCCTTCTGATAGCCAGGCACCATCTCATTTCTTCACCACACCTTGTTGCTGTAGCACCCATATCTTCTGTGTTTCCTTCATGAAGGTGTGTTTTAAGCAAGGCCACATCATAAGAATTAATTGTTCTTAGATTGGAGCTAGGATGAAGTGTGAGCCCTCAATCCATCCCTATATATATGTTTACATATGTGTCTACATTTTAGTGACATCTTAGGAACTTTCCTGAATATTACTTTGCTATTTGTTTTCTCTATGTTAGTTATGCTTTGTTTTGTGTCCATGTTTCCCCCGCCCCCTGCAAACATTTCCTGTTGATAAATATTCTGTTTTGATCCATTTTATTTCTGTTATTATTCTTTCCTTTACTATATGCTTTAGCTATTTTATTACTGGAGCAGATTATAATACACATTCTGACTCATCATGATCTCCTTCAGATTGACACTAAATTCATTCTAGTAAAATACATCAATTTAGCTTCATTTTACCTGCATTTCCTTCCTCATCCTCTGTGTTACTATTCTGATGTGTATCTACACCCATGTGTTCATCCAGGTAGAGTAGAGGAACAAATTTCATGGACACGTATGTGGATATAAGGAAAAGGTTTATATAGAAGAGGAACAGGACATTGAGAAAACATCCTAGCCAAGTCCAGTTCAAAGTCATAAGTGCGATATTAACCCATATGCCCAAAATCAGTCTATAAAGTCTCCTTCCAACTCACAGTCACAGGTCAGTGGGTGAAGAATTCTGGTGCTGGCAGGGGTCTCCCCATGATTCCTCGTTTTCACGACTCAGGATCCATCAATAGCATTCCGTGGTGGCAGAAGCAACTCATCGCTGGCAGAGGCCTCCATGTGGCTGCCCCAGTTTCAGAAGTCTGGCTTCATCAGGGCAAAGCCGTGTGGTCTCTCTGCCAGCTCCTCCAACTTCTTGGACGCTGCCATCTTGTCTTATTCATCATCTCTGAGACTAACTCCCAACAACTACCGAGATAGCTTCTCATCTCCACAAGGGAAATATCGCGAGATTTCCCAGACGTATCAGGAGAAAGCCATGCCCACACAGAGGCCTCATTGGCTACTCAATGGCTATCTCCAGATTAACAGGCTAGACACCACCCCTACATCTCAATCATGAAGTTAACATAAGCACGTGACCGCCACAACCTATATTTGTGACAAGACCACTTTTACATATAAAAAATTATTGCTTCCAACATCTTATGATTATTTTTAAAAAGCAAAAATAAATACATATTATAGAATATTTTAGCTTAGTTTACACATGTACTTTTTTCAATGCTTGTGATTTCTTCCTGTGGACTTACGCTACTGTCTGGTACAGTTACACACTGAAGACATTTGTTCTTGGTAGGTGCTGTCCAGTCAGTTCAGACTCATCAGGATCCTGGGTACAACAGATCTAAACACTACCCAGTCTGTCGTCACCCTCACAATCTCTGTTATGACTGAGCCATTGTTGCAGTTGCTGTGTCAATCATCTTGTTGGTCTTCCTCTCTTTCTTTAACTCTACCTTATCAAACATGTATCTTTTGGAAGGAGTGTTCTATCTTGACAACATATCTAAAGTAAATTACATCAAGTTAGCATCATGCTTCTAGGAAACATCTCAGCTGTCCTTCTTCTACGAGAGATAAGAATTGTTTGTTCTTCTCAAAGGCCATGGTACTTTCAACCATGTTGGGTAGCATCATAATTCAAATGCGTCATTTCTTCTGTCTAACTTGTGTATACATATCAGGCAATGGAAAATACAATAAGTGGGGGAGGGTCTCCACAGGAAAGGGAGAGAGGAACCACACCTCAACCCTGGTGTGCCTAGACTGAGAGGCAGCATACTGGGAAGAAGCTGCTAACTAACAGAGAATTCAGTGGGGCTGGCCTCAATCCCACCTATGTAGGCCCCCAATCCGCAGAAGTGCTTGCACTACAGCTCAGGGAGTGGGGCAGGTCTGTTAGCAACACACATGACAAAGCTAAGAGGAAAGGGGGAGTGAGAGGGAGGGAAGAGAGAGAGAGAGAGAGAGAGAGAGAGAGAGAGAGAGAGAGAGAGCTGCATCCTGGTCTACCGAGCTCTAATGACCTTACCGCTGCTCAGATCAGCTAATGCACAAAGAGGACCCTAGGGCCCACCTCACCGCAAGACATGGTGTCTCCTCACTATCCTCCAGTGGTATGGGGGACAAACTGGAGACGTAGCATGGGAATTGTGCCTATTCTCACCTCCCCCACCCCCACCACACAAACCCCCGGGTGTAACCCAAGGGAAATGTAACAGAGCAACAAGGGAGCAAAGCAATGAAGTCTCTAAGGCATCCCGAAAATAGACTATGGGGGCAAGACCTGCACCTCATCAGACTCAGTCTGAAAACATTCGTAACTTATAGGCTCCCCTTCACCCCAAAGTATATCTATATCAGACAGGCAGGATAAACTATCCTGGGGAGAAAACAATGGGACTGTTTCAGGGGACATGGTAGAGAGGGAGGATGGGGAAAGCGAGGATGGGGCCAACAAATCCAGGGACAAAGGGATTCCAAGTGATCTAAAATTAATGGTGTGAAGGGTGTAGCATGTCTAATGGTGTGAAGGGTGTGGCATGTCTAATGGTGTGAAGGGTGTAGCATGTCTAAGGGTGTGAAGGGTGTGGCATGTCTAATGGTGTGAAGGGTGTGGCATGTCTAATGGGTTTTAATCTAATGCATGTAGCTGAGAGGAATCACTGAAAGCTGAATGAAGGTTGAACATGACAGGGGAACAAGAGGAAAGTAAAAAGAAATAGAGGAAAGAACCTGGAGGCAAAGAATATTTATAAAAGTATAAATACAGGCACGTACATATGTAAATATATTTATATGTAATGATTGAGACATAGACCTATATACATATGTTAAGTATTATGGTAGCATATGAGCATTGGGCCTCTACTCAAGAGCTTCCTCAATGCAAGAACATTTTTTTCTAATAACTTGGCATTCTGTGATGCTCAGCTTCCCAACATGATCACTGAAGCTGAAGTGGGTGCATAAGAAAATGTGAAGAAAGCTGAAGGTGCCTGTCTATTAAAGGTACAGCATCTGGGGTTTTAGTATCTTGAAGTTATAAAAGTGGCTGTTTATCTGGGAAACAACAAAGTCTACAGGAAGAAGTACACCACCCTGTATATTCATGAGTTAGCCATAGAATCAGGCATCAAAGACTTCAAACAAACAATCATAGTGTTGTGAGTTAGTGCAGGCAGGAGTGGAAATCCCAAGTCCATCTGTAGACAATTGGACATACTTTTACAAAGGTGTGAGAAGGAAAGGACAAGCCAGTCAGGGTGCAATATAGCACTGATGAAGCATACAACATTGCTCTAGTTCTTTAATCCCCTACCACTCTCATGACCCCTGTCCTAGCTTAAAAATAGGTTAGACTGGATTATGTACACTGGAACAGATAAGAGCTCTTGACACATAGAACCCAGGACTGATAAACTTCTCAGGAACAATAATGGAAGTAGGGATGCTCTGTGGGTAGGGGCACAGTGGTGGAAGAAAGGAAGAAACAATCACAATGAAGAGTGTATAACACACCCTTACCCCCAAACATCCAGGGTGATAGACAACAGAAACATGGGTGAAGGGAGACAGCCAGTGGTGTAAGATATAGTGCTACAGTTACATAAAATCCTGTCAATGTGAGTGAAGGGATGAAGTCTAGCCTGTCAATCAGGTCACAGGCAATGAGGCATCTGGGTGTGTATGACTCTCTCTGAGGATTCTGGGAACAGCTGTCCTCTTTCCTGGAGGTGGGACACACTATCTCTGCTCAACATTCCTGTGGACACATGGAGGCACGCTGATGGCAGCCAAAGACCTGGAGTTGGACGAGTCATACGAGACCCACACCAGGGCTGAGTTGCTTCCACCACCCCTGGATCCATCACTGGCCTGCGACTTTCTGCATTCAGCATTAGTACATGTGCTGCGCAAGTCTAAAAAGGAATTTACAGGCAAGTATTGGACATGTGAACTTGATCTGCACTGGCCTGGGATGTTTTCTCAATATACAACTGCTCTTTGCTATAAAGCTCTTTCTTATGTGCGTATGCATGTCTCTGGATTTGTTTTTCTAGTCAACCAGGACTAACATGATGCCCAAATAATAATTTATAGATTGTGAGGGTCCACGAGGGTGGGAGGGTGAGGATGGAGGAAATAATGAGGAGCTGATATCAAGGGCTCAAGTCAAAAGAAAATGTTTTGAAAAGGATGGTGGCAACATATATGTAGATGTGCTTGGCATAATACATGTCTGGATTGTTCTAAGAGGTGTAAGTGCTGGCAATAAAATGATTTTGAAAAAAGATTCAACGAAAGAAAATGCCGTGGCTCAGACTAGACACACCTCCATCCTCAGGATGACATCAAAGTCTTCAACACTTGATAGAGGTTACCCCACTGCAACACATCAGGTCTTTTTGACTGCTGCTCCCCTAGGCATGGATTATGCACTGACACAGAATGGAATGTTTCTAGCTTCCATCATTCCCTGATTAGCACATTGTCCGTTGGTCCAGCTGTGAGTGTTTGGGTTTTCTTTCTAGTGAGTTGTAATCCACACTGAAGGCTGTCACCCTTGATCTTCAAGAGCAAGCACTTCAAGTCTTACTTGCTTTCAGCAAGCATAATCGTGTCATCCGCATATCCCAGCTGGTTATTAAGCCTCGCTGCCATCCTAACGTTGCATTCGTAGTGTGCTACAGCTTCCCCGACAATTTGCTCCCCATACTGATTGAGTACAGGGAAAGGATACAAGCCTGACATACATTTTTTTTTTCTGATTTTAAAGCACACAGTGGGACTGCTCCGCTTTTTTGCTCTATGTATACCTTAGACAGGAGCACAGTGAATGGTTCTAGAAGCACCATCTTTTGCAAAGTTATCCCTCGTTTCTCATGAGCCACACAGTCAAATGTCTTGACATACTCAATAAAACACAAGTAAACATCTATCTGGTCTTCTCTGCTTTTAGCCATGACTCATCTGATGTGAGCAATTATTTCTCCTATAGCATGTCTTCTTCTGAATCAAACTGAAATTTCTGGTAGCTCCTTCTTGATGTACTGTTATAGCCTTTTTTGGAAGTATCATCAGAAAAAATTTCTTGCATGCAAATTAATGATATTGTTTGACAATTTTCATGCAGGTTGGGTGGGAGAGGGGTGCAGGATATGCATATGCTTCTCTTCCTGTCTGGTGTCTAGGGGGCAATCTTCTGGATTCCTTGGTGTTTCAATTGGTATTCAGTGAATTCTTGAAACTTGCTTTTAGTTAATACCTTTAGTTAAGCTTGGTCTCCTTCCTTCCTTACCATCATTTCTTCATAATCTCCAGAGATATTTGCATATTGACAAGTTCTTTGTGGTGATGTAACTGTGTATTCTTTCCATCTTCTTTTGATGCCTCCTGCATTCTTCAATATTTAGCTCATAGAATCCTTAACTATTTTAGAAAATAATTTTATTGGGGGCTCTTATAACTCTTGTCACAATCCATACATCTATGCATTATATGTCAAGTACATTTGTACATTTGTTGGCCTCATCTTTCTCAGAAGGTTTGCTTTCTATTTGAGCTCTTGGTATCAGCTATCCATGTTTTCCCCTACCTCCACTCTCTTTCCTCTCTCATGAGTGGCCAATAATTAATAAACTATTATTATTTTGCTATAGCTTACACTGTCCGATGTCTCCCTTCACCCATATTTCTGTTGTCCATCCCCCAGGGAGGAGGTTATATGTAGAACCTTATATTGGTTCTCTTGTTCTATTCCACCTTCCCTCCACCCAGCTGTATCGCCACTCTCACCACTGGTCTTGAAGGGATCATCTGTCTTGGATTCCCTGTGTTTCTACTTCCTATCTGTACCAGTGTAGAGCCTCTGGTCTAGCAAGATTTGTAAGGTGGAATTGGCATGATGATAGTGGCGGGGGGTCGGGGGATGGGGTGGGTGGAGGGCAGGAGGAAGCATTTAGGAGCTGGAGGAAAGTTGTATGTCTCATTGTTGCTTCACTGCTCCCTGACTGACTCGTCTCCTCCCCATGACCAACTATTTTTTTTAAAAAACCCTGGACAATTTTCATTTCAGGTTTCATTTTTTTCTTCTCTTCTTTCAGCTTCTAATATGTAGAAAATGTAGCTAGTTTACCTTTGCTTTCTGACACCAGGTCACTGCATCTTTCAGTATAATTCGTTATTTTACTTCAGGAGCTTCTTCAATTCCCTTTAGCTACTGTATTTCAGGAACCTGGTCCAAAGGTTTTTCTCACATCCATTTTTTTTCTTTCTCTCCTTTTCTGTTTAATTACTGTTTTCTTTCTTCCTATAAGGTGTGATTGATGGTGTCTCACAGCTTTCATGGAGTCTTCCATGATTGGTGCTCAAAGTGCTAAGTTTGTTCTTGAGCTATCCTGGACTTGCCGGTGGGATCTAGACTCAAGGTCCTCTTTTGACTCTGATGAACTTGCTTTAATCTGAAACTGCAGCCCAAGCCATTGCAGTTATTCTTCACTGTCGATGTGTGTGTTGTGTTGACTGCTGACGTTGAGCCTCCTGTCTTTGCTTCCCACTGATGTAGGCAACTTGACTCCTGGATATCCCTTCTGGTAAGTCCTATGTGGGCAGCTGCCACGTATGTTTCCGAAAGAAGTATTTGCAGTCAATGAGTCTTTGACCTGTCAATTTCTGTTGTGTGATCTCTAGCGCTGTTTCCACATCACAGGGTAATGAGAGTTCCTTCTTTTATTCTAAATTTTGCAACGTAATCAGCAATAATTATCAATGTATCTGGATTGCACATTGGATTAATTTCAGAGTGGAGAAGTTGGTGATGCCATCGGGTGCCATTGAGTTGTTTCCTACCCACCCACGGAGACTCTCAACACAACAGAGTGAAACTCTGCCTGATTCTGCACCGTCCCCACAGTCGTTCCTCTGGTGGAGTGCATTGTTGCTGCCCATGTGTCCATCCTTCTCCTTGAGGGCCTTCCTCTCTTTCACTGTCCTTATCTCTTACTTACTACGAACATTCTTCTCTAGGGGTGGGTCTCTCCTGACGACATGTCCTATGTATTTAAGACAACGTCTCCTCATCCATTGCTTGTTTCTGTTTTTTTTTTTTTAAACTACCTATTTCTCCCTCAATGGAGCACTCTGGTCTTGGTTCTTACATCACATAGTAGTTTATCCTTTTAGTAGGACTTGGTACTTTCAATGTTCTTTGTCACCAACATGTTTCAGACGTATTGATATCTTTTCAGTCTTGCTGAGTCAATGTACACGTCTCACAAACATACGGACTCATTGAACTAGCCTTGGGTTGAGACAGGTACACCATTGTTCTCAAAGGAAACTCTCTGCCTTTCAATAATATGGTGAGGTCTTGTGAAGCAGATTGATCTTGAGGCTAAATCATAGTGACTCCAAAAAGCATCAATCTAATTCACATATAGAATGAGTGCCCGCACCTTTCAAACAATACACTTGTGTTTTTGCTCATGCTGTTTTAATTATCCAATAAAATTCATATAGTTAGGGTAGGATTCCAAAAAAGTAACTAAATATTCCCTGATATTTTGAAATAAAAAATAATCACCAGTTTTATTGTTGCTCATGATTATTCTTTATTTGAAGCTTGATTAATGGAGAATGGGAGAGATCATGGGGTCATCATAGGAACAGTTGGGTGGAATTAAATGGGAGCACATTTTGGTGAAGCTGGGGAAAAGATCCAATCCATGATATAAATGGCTTCACCTCAATGAAATCCACAGTCAATCAGATAATTTAAGGGTGTTGATCACAGAACCTGCAAAAGAAAAGAAATTTTCCACAGGAATAATAATGTTGTTGCCTTCCTGTCAACAGAAGAATAACAAGTGTCACATGCAAGGACATTTAGGGATTAACATTCATAGAATCTCAGATTGGTGGAAACATCAAAAAAACTTTGTTAGAACATGCAGTGGATAACAGCGTGAAGTAGAGAGTGGTTGAATGCATGTTTTTCTCTCTATTTGGCATAAAACAGACCAGTCTTCATCTCAGATGGGAAAATAAGACAAAGGTCCCTTAAAACTTAGATCCTTGTCCTCAGACATAAGCATACAAACTTACTCTTCATGTATACAAGTTTCTCACTGTATGTTTTCTCATTCTTATCATTTCTATTTCACAGGGGTGCTATGGGATTTAAATTATATTTAATATATCAAATGTATAGCACAATATTTGGCACAGTTCCAATTTGAGAAAATGGAAAGGAAAGGAGAAGCCACAAATATGAAGACTGTACTTTCCTTTAATTGATTTAAGAAACCCCTAAAAGGATCCCAATAACTCTCAAACCATCTCATCCAGGCAAAGTCATCATGCTGCTTATTGGTAGGTGAAATTCTTCACAAGCAGCCAGCAATATGTTGATTAGAGGTCATAGTCACAGGTCACTTTCTGGAGAATTCTCTTTCCTCTTTTTCTTAGGGTTATACTAAAGAGAAGTAAGTATTCCTTAACCTCGAAAACAGGCATATCAAGTAACCAACTAGCTAACCTACTTGCTAAGTTCCATTGAGGCAATTCTGAGTTATTGTGGCTGTGGCAGTTATGTAATCATATGTCAATTTGAGAGGATTAAGAGTGCAGGGGTGGACAGGGTATAACGAATGAGGCTTCTATATGTACATGGTCTTCTATTGAGGATTCTGGGAACTCTGGCATTCCTCCTTGGAGGGGGGAGAAACTCTCTCAGCTCACTTCCTGGAAGACATTGCAGCTGACAAGATACATGAAGTTACACTAGTACCCCGGGCTGGAAAAGCCATGTGGGGACCCTTCCAGGGCTGAGATGCTTACAATACCCGATTGGATCCAGGAGACTTTCCACTTACTGACCTGTGATATTCCTGAATTCAGTGTCATTGCATGTGCTTCATGAGTCTGGAGGGAAATTTAGATTGACATCAGCCATATAGACTAATATGTCTGATGGACTTGATCTGGATTGGGATTGGATGCTTTCTTAATGTAAAATTGCTCTTTGTATTAAGTTCTTTCCTGAACACAGATGAGTCCCCTTGTGTTTGTTCCTCTAGTCTATCTGGAGTTACACAGTTACCCTGTAGGACTTGATAGAACTCCACTGTGGGTTTTTAAGACTGTAACTCTTTATCTCACATGGGTTCAACATGCAATTAAAATATATAAACAAGAAGTTGAAACTTTCTAGCTTCCCTGCTTTCTTGTCTGTTTAAGTTACATTTGAAAACCACAAGGAAGTGAAGAACAATGGGAGATTGGGATTTTTCTCCATTTCTCTCCCTTCATGTTTAGGGTATCTGCATGAACTGTGAGAGTAGGTAATCCAGAAAATCCAAGAACAACATAAAGAAGATGGTAAGAATGAGGTGGTCTTAAATACCTGTCCAGTACAACTGGCCTTTAGTATTGGCAGACTCCTGGTGGTTATTTGATGGGAGTGGGAACAGCAGGAGTGACTCCGGTACCAGTGTCAGCGGAAACTTTGGGCTTCGCTGTATCAATGATGCTCTCTCCTGGAATGCTGCTGTTGGATATTATTTTATCCTTGGGAATAGTGTTCTCTGCAGTTTCATTAGAAGCAGCTCTAGTTCCAGTGTCATGTGAACCAGTGGAATCATTGGTGCTCTCTCCTGGACTTGTGATGTTGGGAGCTGTTTCATTCTTGGGAGCAGGGATATCTGCAGGGACACATGGCATAAACACATAGAATAAACCCAGATGAGGCATTTCATTGTTCTTAGGGAGAAAATGTTGTCTTCTCCAGGCTTAGAAATATATTCCTCTGTATGACTAGCTGGGTGAAATCCAGCCATCAATTCTATCATAGTTTCACCTTGATATTCAGCCCACTACTCTCTCATTTTGTCTTCCCTGGTTCTCTCTTGTGCTGCTATCTCAGGTCAATAGAGTGATCAAAGAGATATGTGTACTCTTTTTCTCCCATAGGAACACAGAAGTTACAATTTGTATTCATTGTCACAGGGCTTGCTTCCTCTGCTACCTAAGGGCTTCCTAAGAGCTTCCCCCTCTCCTCGCCAGAAATACATAACAAAGCAACAACTCATCACCCTCTCCTCTGTCAGGACTCCCAGTGATTAACAGAGTAGAACTGTCCCTTTGAGTTTCTGAGACAACCGACTGTTCACGGGAGTAGAAGACCCACCCTTTCTCATGGAGCTGCTGGAGTTTTTGAACCGCAGCCCAATAAGTACTCTACACCAGGGCACCTTCTACGGAAATAGCAAATTAAGCAGCATAGTTTCCCATTGTAGAATAAAGAAACCATGCAAACAAAATGCATTTTAGAGCTAAAGAGAATTTTGATAAAGATGTACTCCCTTAGCGCAAGAACACTTTGCTCGAACAATGAGATTCTGTGAGGCTCACCTTTCCATCATGATCACTGAAGACAAAATGGTTGCATAAGCAAATGTAGTGAATAAAGGTGATGATGCCTTGTTATCAAAAGATGTATTATCAGGGCTCTTAAAGCTTGAAGATAAACAATGGTCATCTAGCTCAGAAGCAAAAAGCCCACATGGAAGAAGTACTCCATCCTGTGTGACCAGAAGGTGTCCATGGGATCAGGTATCAGGTATCTATGACCCAGAATAAAACCATACCCAAGGTGCATGGGTGTGTATGTTATGGAGTGGAGACCCAATGTCCATCTGTACACAACTGGACACCCTTCACAGAGGGGGCATAGGGAAGAGATGAGCCAGTCAGAGTGTGGTATAGCACTGATGATGACATAACTTTCTTCTAGCTCTTTGGTGCCTCCTTCCTCCCACTATCTTGGCCCCAATTCTACCTTAACAATTGGATTCTACCAGAGCATGCACACTGCTACAGAAAAGCGCCTGCAGCGCAGGGAATCCAGGATAAATAAACCCTCAAGACCAACCAGGAGAGGAGAGATACCAGGAGGATTACAGGAGGGGGGAGGAGGTGAGAAAGGGGGAGTCAATCAGAAGGATTGAACTCAAACCCCCTCCCAGGGTCACAAAGAATGGAAAAACAAGTGAGGGGGTGACAGCGAATGATGCAAGAAATGGAAAGAGATAATCTATAACTTATCAAGTGTCTGTGAGGGAGGGCAAGTGGGGTGGGGAGGTAGAAATGTGGAGCTGATATCAATGGGGCTCAGATGGGAAGAGAATGCTGTGAAAATGATGTTGGCAGCATATGTGCACTTGTGCTGTAGACATTGGAGGAATGTATGGATTATAACAAGAATGGTGATGGGCCCCTGAAATATTTTTAAAAATTGCACAAATAATAAGTACAAGGAAAAAGTTCTAAAATTGTGATAATGATTGGAGAACTCTTCTTGATGTGCTTTAAATACTCAATTGTATGTATAATATGTACATGAATGCCAATAAAACTGTTATATATATGTATATATATCCCTAAGGAAAGAACAGATGTGTCAACATCTTAAAGGATTAAGATATGTCAACAATTAGAATAATCATCCTTCCTGTTCTTTAGTGACATAAAAACCCTTCCCTCAGGTTCTGGGCTTACCAAGATCTTTTATGTCCACCATTCCCGAGCTGAGAGTCTGCTACAGCAGCCATTGTAAAAGACACCTCAGTCAGAATGGAAGATATTGCTACTCAGAACAGCAGCCTCACAAAATTGTTCACCTCCTAATCTCCAGCACCAGGAAACAGGGGAAAGAGCAAACATATTCCATAGATTATGCTAATTTCATTACCGGAGTGGATAGCTTATTTTATCAATCCAGAAGGGGCAGTTGAAATATTGTCTTACGTACCCTTAGAAGTGGAAGTAGTAGGCAAAAATGAATCAAAGGGGAATATGACCACTTTCATAGCTTCACAGACACACAACACTGCTAACCTTGAAGATGGAGATAGGAAGAGATGAATCTGGAATCTATGTGGTCTCTAGAAGCTGAAATTGACTGGAACACAAATTCCCACTCTAACCTTCAGAGGGTACACAGTCCTACAGCAAGTCACATTCAGTCAACTAACTCTTATTGATTTTCTGAACAATAATAAATGTGTGGTACATTAAGCAACTACATTTTATTTTATTTTTTGCCACTACATTTAGAAATTATTATAACATCAATTATCACACTATAAGCTCAAAATGTTACTCAAGTTGTTTCTGACTGGGGGTGAGCCTGCAGGATGGAGTAGAATTGCTCCATTTCATTTGCAAGGTTTTAAGTCTTTATGGGAGCAGAAAACCCCATCTTTCCCCTAAGGATCGGCTGACCTAAAGGATAGTGTCCCAAGGCACAATCATTACAACTCCATGACTTCAGAATATAGCACTGATACAGGAAGAGGTCCTCATGGTAGATACAGTAGGGGGGCAGTGAAAAAAGAGGAAGCCTTTCCCTTGACGGATTGGATGTCAGTGGATGCCACAATGGGTTCAAATATCAGAAAAGATGCGAGGTGCATCAGGGCTGGGCAGTACTTAGTTCTGCTGGGAGTCAGACCTGAATGATGGCACCTAACTACAGGGGCCAAGAGCTTTAATAAATGCACCGTGGGATTTTTGTTCCTACAATGTAATTTTCAGGATTTCCAAAGCTTTTGAAGCATGGATTTTGGTCATTGCATTTGACTAGCAAGAACTAGGGTAGGAAAAGATCATTGCAGGAAGGAGATCAAGTACACGAGCCCACTCACCAGGAGATGAAGCCTCCGCTGTAGTCTCTGACAGAGCAAAGAATAGAAAGTGAGATGAAGATCAGCTTGCCCAAGCAGACTCTTTGTGTCTGTTACTCTTATTGTGGGGAAACAGATTCAGAGGGTCACAAAAACCATGTAGAACACTTAAAACTCTTTATCTATGGTATATTATGCTTTCAAAAGTAAACATTTGATGGTCTTTTGAATTATACATTATTGTTCCTAAAGACTGTTGGGCATAGAGTCCAGAAAAGAGTGAAGACTTAAGGGAAAGCATATAGATGGAAATTCTACCACAGAACGGTCAGTTTAAAGAGTGGTGGGTCTTGAGAAAGACGCAGTGTGCTGGCAGAGTCAGATCTGTACTTATTGACCCACCTCCATGCACACTGGATACCACACTGTACTACTCACCCAAACCTTATATCCAATGAAAACCTTTACTTACGACCAGAGACCAGGGCAATGGAAACTCCCACCAGGACTAGGAAAGCCGCGAGTTTCATGATGATGAATCTCAGAGCAGGGAGCACAGGTAGAAATATGCCAGAGGTCAGGCAGAAATCAGGTGCTGACCCTGGATTCCAGATCCTGACATTTTATAGACAGCGTGCACCAATCAGGAATATCTGGATCCAAATCTAGCTGAGTGAGCGCCAGGAGCTGTTCCTGCTCAAAGCAACCACAAGAGAACAAATAACTCGGCTGGAAGCCCTTTGGAAGAGACATGAGCCAATCCAGATTTAAATCAACAGTCCCCTAGAATCAATATTTTTTCATACAACAGCAATTGCAATAAACTGGTCTTCTGCCTAGTATCTCAAGAATGCCTCATGAACCCATCTTTCTGATTTACCCTTGTCTACATTATCCCCTTCTTAAGTCATCAGAATTGGTCCCATTATGAATTGCAGAGTCTTCAGGGATTTTAAAGAAGAGTAATCTATGGTGGAAAGCTTAAACCAAGAGCCCTAACCAATTGGCTCTCTTTCATCCTTTTATAAATTTTTCCATTTATGTGAAAATAAGCCCAAGGAACACTGTGCTCTCTGATCCATCATTGAAATATGACCCATTTGGTTTTCCACTACATTATAGAGAAGCTTTCCATGCATTTCCTAGGCTCTGAAAAGTTCTTGTTCAAACATAGATTAGCTTTTTGTCTTATTCCTTGTAGCAGGATCTCTACTCTCTTTAGCACCTCAAGTTTCCTTTTCTGGAGAATTCATCAAGTGACAACATCACTGTCTTTGATGAACTTTTGCATTGAAAATGTTGAAATTTATCATTAAAGACAAAATCTTGAATCATAGACCATCAGAAAGCTACACAGACTGGAGCAACATTATAATTGAATACTTATTACATCCAGAGAACATTTTTCTATGTTGAGGTTCAGGATGAGCATGAAAATCAGATGGTCAGAAGAATGACTCCATATCTAAAGTCTGAGTTTGGAATCATCCCACTACACATCCCAGGTTCGATCTCTCCTGTATCCCTGCATGTACTATGTGAGAGAAACACTCAAAACTCACCGCCATGGAGTTGATTGCAATCTTGTGAGCCTAATTTTCATATTGGGCATGCAGAGAAATAGAAGGAGTGGTAGAGGGACCGAAAATGAACTTCAATCTTTTGAGGACCCTTTCAGATCTAAAGAAGCTTCAATCCATTGCAGCTGACATCAATATCTTTTTTTGATTTTATCAATATCTTTTCTACAGCTGACATCAATATCATATCCTTGCCTTTGGCAGGCCTGTTTTCCAAGATTTGTGAATACAGGGAAATACTGTCTCCTGGAGCCCTCTTCCAGATTATTCTGTACAAAAATATTCAGGTCCTAGAGGCTGAGGGTTATACAAATATACAAATATGTGCAGAACTTAGAGACTGGAAACCTTAGTAGGGAAACATTAAATTTTCAAAGGGAGAGTAGGAGCAATACAAAAGTTGCTAAAAACTCTTATATGCATATCCTTTTCGGAAGCTCCCCTTTCATTTCCTGGTTTCAATGAGTGCCTATGTGAACATCTCTTACAGCTATACGGCTCTTAGGAACAGATCTCATCTCTGGCACACACACACACACACACAAAGTGAATCCAAGTTAGTAAAATATATTTCCTCCTTGCAAAGGGTCCACTTCAAATTGGCATTCAGTGTTGCTAGGACATAGCAATATGTCTGAATTTTGCATTTCCAGTGATTCTTGGTTTTTGAAAGACAATTTATTGGCACATAATCCATTGATCATATCATTCAATAGTTCAATCATGTCAAGAACAATTTTATAATCACTGAGACAATCGATTTTGTGTTCTAGCTTTTCTGACCACACTGAAATAATGCACCAGGGTCTGGGCTTTTCTACAGGTTAATTCTGACACGTTTACACACAGCCCTCATGACGTGTCATTTCACTGGACTTACTAACGCTTCACCTCTAAAATTTTCCTGAACCATCATTGGCTCACCAGGTGCCACTCTCTACTTTCATACCACCACCCCTGTCAATGTTAATGTTAGTGTATGCGCTACTTGACCTGTCTCTTTCTCTACCTCATTCTAAGTGTCCTTTTCAGGGTAGGGTTCTTCAACCTATAGCTTCCCCCCATCCCTCTCGAACCTAGCACAAATTACTATCTATGTGTACACATGAGCCTAAAAGTATAGTGAAAGAAAAAGGAAGGGAAGAAGAAAGGAACCAGGGAAATCAGTTCATGGGAATGCTTCCATTCCAGGGGGCAATTAGACTTAAAAGAAACCCCATGGGTGTTCATTTCCCATTTTATTAGGCCCTCTGATTATAACACCACACACACACACACACACACACACCTAGCCATAGCCCACTGACCATCTTTATGTTTTTTAAAGCAATGCCAAGGCATTGGACCTTCATGAAAAAAATGGATCTGTACTTCTAAAGTTTCCACAATTTATCACCTAGCCAACATGAGGTAGAAAGAAATAACATAGTTTATAAGTTAATGTTACAGAATCTTCAGTTAATAGGTTTCATCTGAATAAATTTCACCCAGACACACATGTTCATGTCTTTATACATATTCATATTCTTGGGCACACTCATGCATGGACACTATCAATGTACAAGCTTCTGCCTTAGTCCTCTGGGAGATTAGAAGTAACATGAAGAGGAGGGCTTCCTTGGTCACTTTCCTTTAGAGAAAACTGTCTTGGTGAGTCTTCAGCATGTTTTTTTTTATTACATACTAACTTTGTATTATGAATTAGGTGTAGGTTTAGAGAGCAGATCATCCATGTTACATTAAAGGATTCATATAAGTTTTTAAATGTTTGACCTATTTTGATATATATATATATATATATATTTAATAAATCACTTTATGACCAATACATGCATCAACTGTTTGCATACCACATTTGTACACCTGTTGCCATCATCAACCCCAAAACATCTTTCCTCTAGTTAGGACCCCAGTACCAGTTCCCCATATTTCCCCTCCCTCCCCAGATTCATAGAAGTTTTGTTTCAACAAACCCATTGCAATTCCTTCAATGAAACATCCCATATTCCACTTCTTCCCTGTGTTTCCTGCTTTCATTTCTCCTTTTCCCTAAAACTTTAGGTAAATGCTACCCTTTTGATTTTAACTAGCTGATTATTATAGCATGATCATGCATACCTATACATGCATGAACAAGTCTATTTGGGTGAATTTGATTCAGATGGAACATTCTAACTGAAGACTTTATAATGCTCTAATTTATAAACTATGCTGACATTTGCTTTCTAATTTATTTTGGTTATGCAATAAAATGTGTGAACTTTAGAAATATATATCTGTGTCTGTAGATAGCTAGATCCATATCCATGTAAAAATCTATATATTATATGCAGAGCCTTGACTTTCTTTCAAAAGCATAAGGACAACATGTTGGCAGTGTCCTAAGGTTTGTGTGTGTGTGTGTGTGTGTGTGTATGTGTGTGTGTGGTCTTATGATCAGAGGGCCTAATAAAATGGGAAGTGAAGCACATTTCTTTTAGGTATTAATTGCCACCTGGAATGGAAGCATTTCAATGAATTGATTTCCCTGATTACTCTCTCTTCCCTCCCTCCCCCTTTTCTTTATTTTCTCAATGACTCTCTTTGCTAATTTTTATATGTAGATAGTAATTTGTGGTAGGTTCTGGTGAACAAAAATATCTATTGATCAACCCTAACCTGAAAAGAACTCTTAGACTGTGGTGCAGAAAGAGCAAGTTCTATTAGTGTACATTCCAATGCTACTGATGGTGACAGTGGCTGCAGTGTGGAGATAGAGATGGAGCTCCCTGGACCAGTGGAGGTTAAGGAAAACTTGAGGAGAGGTAATGCTGTACTAAGTGCAGGGGAATGAGATTCCATGAGTGTGGAATCTGTGGAAAACCCCAGTCCAGGGTGCGTTCCAGTGTAGACAGAATATTCGGAACACTAAAATCAATTGTGGCATTGATTGAACAACTCTCCGTGATATTAGTGGACTATTGAATTATATGATATGTGATTATGTGCCAATGAAGCTGTGCTTCCTAAGAAGAATATCTGGAAATACAAAGTTCAGATCTCCATCCTATGCCCTAGAAACTCTGAATGGTGGTGTGAATTGTATTCTGAAGAAAGAAGTCTATCTCATGTCCTTGGGTTCCGTGTGTGTGTGTGTGAGTGCGTGCGTGTGTGTTGCCTGTACAGTACAATAGATGAGCCCTACATAAGAGCCCTACGGTTATAAAAAGTGTACTCATTGGCACTTATTGGAACCAGGGATTGAAAAAGGCACTTTAAACAAGCATATGCATAACAGGGTGTTTGAGAACTTCTTTATTTACCCCACTTACCCTTTGAAAACTGAATTACCTCTCAAGGCTTCCTGACAAAGTCCTGTGACTCTGGGATCTGCAGCTATTTGTAATCGATAGTCTGGAATGGGAGCCAAGGGGACAGTGTTGCACGCTAACCCATTGTGGGCGATAGGAATGAAAAAGAGCAAGGACCGTGTTCATAAATGTCAGACACGACATGGAGGAGCTTGACTTCCTCTGCCATGGGATGAAGGTTCTTCATAAATGTCAGACACGACACGGAGGAGCTTGACTTCCTCTGCCATGGGATGAAGGTTCTTCATAAATGTCAGACACGACATGGAGGAGCTTGACTTCCTCTGCCATGGGATGAAGGCTCTTCATAAATGTCAGACACGACATGGAGGAGCTTGACTTCCTCTGCCATGGGATGAAGG